>CAIGQQ010034734.1:1084887-1122072 GCA_903798035.1 Danio albolineatus | reverse complement strand
TCCCCAGGCCCCAGCGGCTCTCCTTTTATTCTTTACAGGCCGTGTTATGCAATGGCTGCAGCCAGGCCTGCCGCTTGGCAAAGGGAAGCCTTTATACGTGGTCACAAAGCACACCAAATTCAATTATTCTGGAAAGTGGAAGCCGTGTTGCCAGCGCCAAAAGGTTATTCACATGCGCGCAAACCCCTCAGTGCTATTTTGCTTCCCTTGGTGTTTTCATTATGTCTGTTAAGGGAGGACACGTTTTTGTTAAAAATGGGTTGGTGAACATGGCTTTTGTTTCATGCAGAGTGTGATAGTTCGGATGGTTTCATTACTGAATTGACAACAGTTTTGTTGATATTGTGTCTACTCATGTTTTTGTCTTGAGCACTAAATTACTCCTTGCAAAGTCATTGGTGCATTGTAGGATCTTGGATTATAAATCGTTTAACAGTGATTACAGTGATATTGGAATTGTTGTATTTGGGATGACCCTACAGTTAAAACCTGTATGTTTTGTATTATTAAGTTATAGGATATTATAGAAATATTAGATGACTTATGTTTTAGACTTATTGATTCAGTGCTGAATTTGTATCTGTCCTAATCAGCTGAGCCATGGATTAATTCATTAAAATACTTGCTTTGTTTCTAAATGAATCAACAGTTTGAACGAACCATTTGAATGAATGATACAGCAAATCACTGTCTTGCTGCCTGCTAGTGGTTTCCATGTCATATACATATTTTAATTCATAACAGACTTAAACAAGGACGGGTACCAGCACAAAATACACTCAGAAAAACATGATTTAGTTGTCATTAGCCCCTTCATACAGATGTTTTTCTGGAAAATTATGTTTTAGACTTACAGATTCAGTACTGAATTTGTATCTGTCCTAATCAGCTGAGCCATGGATTAATTCATTAAGACTCCTTGCTTTGTTTCTAAATGAATCAACCGTTTGAACGAACCATTTGAATGAATGATACAGCGAATCACTGTCTTGCTGCCTGCTAGTGGTTTTCATGTCATATACATATATTTATACATAACAGACTTAAACGAGGTGGGGTACCAGCACAAAATACACTCGGAAAAACATGGTTTAATTGTCAATAGCCCCTTTTGTACAGATATTTTTCTTGAAAATTACCAGTAATTTGCTGTGACGGTATAATACCGGTAAATTTGTAAAATTTCCCAGAATGACAACAATACCAGTGAATTAACATAATTGTCCTTAAGAATACAAAAGGAAGAAAAATAAGAAAGGGAAAATATCACTATAAGCATGTACATGTTTTGAACGTTCTGCCTTGAGACATCTGCTCTAGGCCATTCAGAACATTCTGATGCCGGTGACGTGCACACATCCGCATTGTTTGAGAATAAAAACCTTTTTATCTATTTTATCCAGAATCATTAAGGGCGTACTCGCACTATGTACAGTGATCTTGAACCAGGCCAAAGCACGCTTGTCCCCCCTCCTGTCTCCCCTGATGGCCCTCAATCACATTACATTCGGGCCTGAACACGCTTGCGTCATCGATGATGCGCTGTTCAGTTTAAGAGAAGTGCTCTTGGAGATTTCTTTATATCATTCTATGGTTTTAGTCGTTTGATATGCAGTAACACACAGTCAAATACTTCGCCGAACAGATCAGCCACTTTTGACGCTCCTAAAGAATCATAAAGTCCTCGTGCTGCAGGAATTAGAAGGTTTGCTGAAGGTGCAGCTGACGTTCAGCGAGGGGTTTGCGTCTTTAATAAACTACCACAGTTTGCATTCAATAAACAGTAAGAATGATTAATAAATCCATATGAAACAGTCCCCAAAAGTCACGTCTCCACTTCAGTTTCGGGCTCAGGTGCGCTTTGCACTCACACTACAATCGCACCCAAGTGTACCGTGCTCAGGTACACCTCTTCATGTACACCCCCCCATGCTATTGTAAATGCTTTGGGTGTATAGCACAGTAAATGGACTATAATTCACATTACTTACTTATTTACTAGTTGTTTTGGAATGGATGTGTGAATAGTGTTTTTCTGAAAAGAAAATGCAACGTCCTTCTAGTGTAGTATGAACTACTATAGTGTGAAAGGCACTGTGATTGAAAAAAAATCCTTAATATACAAATATCTCGATAATTAATATTATTATATATATTTTTTTCTCGATATTGCACACCCCTTGCAGGGTCATGAAAAACCTGGAAAAGTCATGGAACTTTGACATGCTATTTTCCAGGCCTGGAATAGTTTTGGAAAAACTGAAAAACCCACAAAGTTTTGGAAAAGTCTCTGAAATTAGTTGAACATATATCTGTATACTTAAATATATGTCAGTTGCCTTTTACTTCTTTTTTTGTCCATGGTCCAACACATGCTCTCACATTATTAGTGCTGTAGGAGCATATCTGAATACATTTTACATAGATATAAAGATTAAACTAAATGTTGCAGTTTTTATGAGATGCTGTAATAACTTTGAACATGAATTGTTTTTACTTGTGTTTACCACGTATATGTAGACATTACATGAAACATAAGGTCATAAAAAATTTACTTGAAAGTCATGGAAAAGTCATGAAAGTTTAGTAGTAAATATGTGTATTAGGCATGGGACGATAACCGTTTTCAAGGTATACTGTGGTATGTAATAGTCAAGGTTTTCATACCGCCAAAGTTTTTTTGCTACTAAGTTTTTTGCTAAGGTATGTTTAAGATTTTTTTATTTACATTTTATTTTATTTTTTTTAGATGTAAATTGTAAAGACATCTTTGTTTTTGAAACTAATGAAGAGAGCATTAGTTAAGGTTTCACTTGAATTATTTAGCCTGACATGTTGACTGCCCCAAAATACTTTAAATGTTTCTCAAAATAAAATATATTGTGTTCATGGGGGAAAAAGGGTTTGTTTTGTAGCCAGACATTTAAAAAGAATATATTTTAGAGCAGTAATCACAATACTGTCATAACGTGAAACTGATATTTTTATCCAAGGTTATCATATACCGTCAGAATCTTATACCGGCCCATGCCTAATCTGTATGACCCCTGCCTTGTGAAAAAGCCCAAGAACCCTAAACAACTAATGTAACTTATTTATTGTTGTTTACTGACCATTGACCATTGCATAGCTCCACATATTTTGTGCTTGGAACAATGCACTTCTAGCTTATAATTAATTTGTTTACTTGCCTAATTTAAATGGTTTATATGCAACATTGTAGAAATGCATTGGGGATCATGGACCCCAGTGATGGCCACATCTCTTTTAGATTAAAATCCATCAAATTGGATTCCGCACTTTATTGATTATTAATATACCTAAGTAAAAGTAAACAGCATAATTAAATTGATGATAATTTGTGATAATTTCAAAACAAACTGCCAAAAAAGCAAAAAATAGCTCCAGACACCATGTGTTCTTAAGTATGTGACCCAAGACGCAGAGACAGTCCAACTCTTTAAGAAGACTCATGGTTTATCCCCTCTAGCCTTGTTTTTATTTGTAACAAATTAGATACAATAATCCACTGTAATGCTTGTTATTTGGGGGCCTCTTTTTGGCCTTTACTGTTGGAGGGTGTTGAGCTGTGAGTGGGAGTTTGGCTGTTTTCACTCTGCTCACTCGTGTGTCAGAGTTGTAGCTTTTAGTCAAGGGCGCACGTCCTGCTGTTTATGCCATATTTTTAAGACATTTTGCTAGTATCAGCTTCATTAAGGAAAAGTATTGGCACAGCACTGGTATTTATATGGCTTGATTTCATCACTGAATAGTGGTGACTTAATTTTAAAACAACCCATAATTGAACAGACATGTGTGACAGTATGAAATCTGTGTGAAATTGACTATGCAAAGAACCAATAGATTTTCCTGCTAAAAGCTTAAAACCCAAAACTATTAGAGCCAGACCTCAGCCTCATTTTGAAGTGTGCCAGGTGCACTCGGTCACACACAGGTTATGCCGATCATGTCTGGAATGCTAGCTTAGCAGGATGTACCAAACTAGTCTGGGCCGTTTACTGAGGAATTTTAACGCATAGCTGTCTGAAGAAATCCGTGAAGCACCAAAAAATTTAATTCGCCACACTGTATTGCCTAATTTTATATTACAGGGCCATATTTACCCTTTGTAGAGAAATGATTCAATTAGCATTTCTGACTTTTGTTTACTTCAGTGTATGTCATGTTGAACCAATATCGGACGTTTCTGGTAATTTGATCAGTTCTGGTCATTTTTAACTGCTCTCTAAACTAGTCAGTAAGCCAACATAACTTGGAGTTCCTTAGCTTGAAAGAATAGTAGAACTCTTTTAGTGTTAAATAGACCCTTTTATAAGGTGGTTTATATGATGTGCTTTAAAAGTGCTGTATCTTTTTAAAAATGTTTGTTCCAGTTAATATTGGTATGTTGTTTATATATGGGCGCCACGGTGGCGTAGTGAGTAGCACGTTCGCCTCACAGCAAGAAGGTTGCTGGTTCGAGCCTCGGCTGGGTCAGTTGGCATTTCTGTGTGTTCTCCCCGTGGTTGCATGGGTTGCTCCGGTTTCCTCCACAGTCCAAAGACATGTGGTACAGGTGAATTGGGTAGGCTAAATTGTGTATGAGTGTGTATGGATGTTTCCCAGAGATGGGTTGCGGCTGGAAGGGCATCCACTGCATAAAACAAATGCTGGATAAGTTGGTGGTTGATTCCACTGTGGCGACCCCAGATTAATAAAGGGACTAAGCCGAAAAGAAAATGAATGAATGTAGTTTATTATTAATGTTCAAATGTTTATATTTTATGTTAATTATTAAAGTTTTGCACCTCTATCTGCCTGTTCTTATATATTTTTACATAAAAATATGTATATTGTGTCAATTGAATGATTGAGTAAATGCTAATGGAGACTGAACATCAGGGCTGCACGATCTTGGAAAAATCTGATGCTTTTCTTGTATATTGCGATTGTGGGGTGATGCTGTGGTGCAGTGGGTAGAGCTGTCGCCTCACAGCAAGAAGGTCGCTGATTCGAGCCTCGGCTGGGTCAGTTATAAATGGCTCTATTTAGAAAGAATTAATTCATTTTAACTGATTGATGATTTTGGAGGGGACTGAATCATGCATAAAAAATAATTTACAAATTGGTCATCGATAAATACAACAGAGTAGTGTTGTCATGATATCAATGTTTTGATTTCCGTACGATACCTAAATGAATTATCACAATACCAATACTACTTCATTTTTTTTTCCAAAATATTATTTATTAATAAACACATGTTTTTTTTTTTACTGTCAGCTGAAACGGAGTTTAACCTTTTAAATAGTAAACTATATAGAAATAAAAACAAATTTGGTCAACACTCTAACAGAGCTGTTTTAACAAATAAAATTGTTGAAACTTTATTTATAATCAAACAAAAAACAACAAAGACGGAAGTGCTCATTACTTTTTTTTTTTTTTTTTTTTTGTCTGGTTCTCAAAGAATCTGGATATGTTGCTTGGTCCTCATTGCTCATGACATGGTGATCCTGTCATTCATACAATTACATATTTTTATATTAATATTTGGGTGGATAAAGTGGCATGCATTTTGATGTTGTATACTTAATGGATATTTGCTAAAAAGATATACCTTTATGATGTTCCATTTCAAAGCCTTGTAGATCAGTCGTCGATAGCACAGCATTGGGAAAAATCGAACATTGCAATATTTTTAATCCTGCAATTTTATATATTGCAATACAAATACAATTTTAGCAGATGATTTGAGTAGCTCTATTTGGAAAGAATTCATCCTTTTTAGATTTTCCATCTGCGTTCTGAATGATGTTGAGACAATGAGCTTCAAAGTTTCATAACAAACAGTACCTGAGTAACATTTGTTTTTTAAATAAAAAGTCTTAAAATGTAAACAACTTCCCATAATGTAAATAAGTTGTCAATTCATTACAATATGTCAATAACTTAGTTTTGACAAAAATGTCAGATAGAACCTTATAATTCTAAGATAATGTAAAATAATACTGCATAGTCTTTGTTTTTTAAACAGTTCAGTTAAATTAATCAATTTGTCAAAGTTACAAACGGTACATTTACTTATGTCTTAATTCTTTTTAAAACCCTCACAGTCACAGGCCTCAAAAAGACACTTGCGAAATGATCAATTATAATCCAGACTCAACATTGCATATACACGCGATGTGACTATTGTGAATGCTCACATTGTGATATCGATGCTGAAACTATGTATTATGTTGCCCCAGCGGATCGCTTGTATGTCCACTCGTAGACAGACCAGTTGACCAGTGTGCCTGTATCTGTGTGCACTCAGTGAACATCAGTGAAGAGGGGTGAACCGATGACCATCACAGCCAATCATAGTAATGTTCTGTTGAGCACGTGAACACAATGGCTAATCAGCGGTGTTTAAGCACATGCTCAACAGTGCTTAAATGTTAGCGAGAAATGGGCAAATTTCAAATTTCAGGACCGGTTTGTACTGAAATCAATACTTCTGACAACCCTTAGTATGAGTGCGTATTTTGGCATCATATCTACAGATTGTTTCTTTGTTTTTAAGTTGACCTAATCTAGTCTAGGGCTATCTTACATGTCATGTCATCAAACATGTCAAGATTTTCACAAAGTATAGAGTAAACAAGTGAAAGCTTGTAGAATGACATTGAAGCCAATTATTTGGTTATTTCTCTTTTAACAGTGTCAGGATACACTCAAAAATGATGTTTGCTGCTTGTTCAAACCGCATAATTGAGATTTTTATGAGGCAACTTAATGGTTTTATGTTCAATCCAATACAATTAGTAAAAACTAGCAAGTTTACTTAAGCTCTTCATGTCCCAACACAAATCGAGCATGTGGAACCCAGCATTTTTACAGTGTAGTTGTGAAAATATTTATTAATGTCATTGATAAAATGGTGAGGGGGGAAATGGGAGGTATGGAATTACTGTAATGGCATAGATGGCTGTATCTAAAAGTGTCAGAACCAGAGGTTCTTTAACAGAGCTACTTATAGTCGACCTATTTCTATAAGATGCTGTATATAATGATAGGAGGAGACGTCTGTCTGGTGCTGTCTGATGTGCTCAGCTGCCCGGACATAAATGAACAGCATAAATGAAATTCCTCTCCAAGTTTTGATGTACTCTTTTAAACTGACAATGCAATTTTTAGATTGACACTTGTGGATCCCAACATACACATAACACAACCGCTTATGCTATTATGGTATAAGGATTCAGGATTAGCTTGACCATAAGTGTATTCTCAGAATTTATGAACTGCAAATGTTATTTTATTGCTGGCAATGTTATATTGATGTAAGTTTTCTTGTTTAAATGTATTAAGATCCTTTTTGTCTTTTGGTAGCTACTGATTTCGAAAGGATAGTTCACCCAAGATTGAAAATTTACTCACTATTTTTTACACTCAAGTGGTTCCAAACTGTTTTGATCTTCTTTTTTCTGTTGAGCAAAAAAAAAGTAATTTAGAATAGTGTTGGAAACCACAGACACAGTAAAAAATTGCAATGGAAGTGAAACGGTTTACTTATAACGAGGGAAGGATGCGTAAATTATAATTTTGGGTGGGCTGTTATTTTAATGGTACTGTATGTTGAAGCAGGTGGAATACCTGCTGAGATTGCATAAGATGTAATTTAGCATTGTCTAAGCAATTCCATTCCTCTTAAAAGCTTTGGTTTGTTGAGTGGTGACAGGTTTTTTTAACAATAGAATATCTCTGGTGGTAAGCAAGCCATTAAGCAATTAAACATAAAACCGCAGAGGAGAGGCCGCGCTGTGCCATGGCGACAAGTTGTCTAAACGAAGGCTGAGAATTAATTAAGCCCATAAAAGGTCCTCATAAAGTTATACAGAGCTGATCAACCCACATGAAAGGTGACGTCTGTAATGGCAGCTTGCAAATGAAAACGCTTCTTAAAACGTGGTTGCCAAAGCAAAGGTTCTGCTACTGGAGTTTGCAGAACCAAGAACGAAGGGCTTGGAGCTCCAGAGGCATTAAAACTCTGCCTCCAGGCTACTATAATTAAGTTTATTTGGGTATATTATTTTTAGAGAAACACATTCTTGACGAGGAATGCAGAGCCTGTTGTTTGGGAGCATCTTAATTTGCAGGCGGAATGCTGGACCGGCCCTTTGTTGTCGAGAAAGGCTCAAGCTGAAGAAGCGACAGGGTGGATGTCCAGACGAGGCCTGGACCTACAGCCCAGACTCCAGTTACACATGCCTTTCCCACCAGGGAAAAGTGCGTCGTTCCGGATGGAAATATCTACTGGGAAACTTCAGGGAGATGGTGAAGCCGAGAAGAGATGATTATAGAATTAGCAAATGTCAGACACTTGTGTCTTGTGCTAAATTGCTTTTCATTTTTAATTTTGGCCTGCACACCCAGAGTCAAATTCTTTGACAAACATAGTAAGAGAATGCCGGAATCAGACTGCTTCCTGAAGAGGAGACAATCCCAAAAAAGAATGACAGAATGACTCGTTTACTTCTAAAACCATATTATTTCCTCTTTCAGAGTAAGGAATAGGATTTTAAACTGTGGTGGAACGTAAGTACTTAGTAGTGAAATAATTATGCTTAAAGTCCAAAACAAATTACTGTGCTTTTTATTCCACTACACCTTGCAAATGTAGCAGAAAGAAATAATTTTAAGAATGGAGAACACCCGCTCTAGGAAACTGAAGAGGTAAATCTTGCCAGTTGACCTATTAAAATGGATCACATCACAATGAACAATATTACTGATTGAATCTTTTCTTGAATCAACAGTTCTCTGATTCAAAAGATCCATTCAGTCTCCAGTTAGGAACTTGTTCATTTAGATCAGAGATGCCCAAACGGGCCTGCGTGCCAAAGTTGGCCCTTTGTATCCTTTGATTTGGCCCAAAAATGATTTGAAAGGGTTGGGGAAAATCATTAACAGAGATTATCGTTTGTATTTTAGTGTAACCTTTTGTCTATTTGTTTTATTGTTGAGCTACAAAAAACAAACAAAAATGAAATCAAATGTTTCAATTGAATGTTGTAAATGAAACAGATAAAAAAAGTACATAGTGCCGCTTTAATGAATAGGTGTCAAAGGCACATTGTCAAAGCAAAGACATCAGTGTGCAAATCAAAACAAAGTTCGTTAATATAATACACATTTTCAAAAAATTAGAATGCATTAGTAAATATGGTTGAATTAATCTTTTCTTTTCGCTTTTAATTATTATAAAATAAATTATCCATGGCAATTTTAATGTAATACATTTTGTTATATTTACCTTCGGCCCACTGTTCTCAATCAAGCTTGGATTTTGGCCCTTCATAAGAAAATTTTGGGCACCCCTGATTTAGATGATCTGGTAACTGAGAATATAGGCTATTAATGAGAAAATTTAAGTCTCAAACTGTAAATTACTTGTGAAGTAATCCCAGTGTAAATAGTTGACCTTTTCAAGCCCACTAAAAATGCTTAAATGTGAATGTGTCATTTTGGTAATCAAATAAAAATTAGGGCTGTCCAAGAATTAATTGCGATTAATCACATCCAAAATAAATGGTTGTTTTGACATAATATGTGTGTGTGTTATATATATTTATTATGTATATGTGATAAACACATTCATAGAAGCCAAAACTATATATAAAAAAGTTACATCAAAGTAGTTACATCATATTCAAATGTAAAATTTGTATCATACACATATATTTTTTATATATCTAAATATAAACCAACATTTTATCAAGTATATGCATGTGTGTATTTATATATTCATAATAAAATATACACAGTACACACAAATATTATGTTAAACTTTTATTTTGGATGTGATTAATCACGATTAATTTTTTGACAGCCCTAATAAAAATACAACCAAACGATAAGTACTTAATAGTCCTAATAATTTGGCACCTTTATCCATTAAAAAGTAAAACAGAAAGTAAAAATTTAAAGTTAAATTCAGGTATCTCTCTATCTCTACTTTTACTCAAGTGATATTTTTTTTCCACCACTGATTGGTTAAATTGTCATAGTGCTCCCGTTCATGCTACATAAAGTACATGGCCTTGACATCCATTTTCTGTTTGGTTAAAAAGTTGGGACGCATTTCATTGCTCCGAGTGTATTTGAGAAATTCCCAAGTCTTAAAATAACCCATGGCCCCGTAACTCTTTTCTTTCTGCCGATGACGGGTTTTGGGATTCAGCCCGCTAAACACTCCGAGACCTCTCCTTCTGGCAGAGCTGCTTTCCTCTCTGGAAGAAAAGGCGTGGTATGGGAAGATTAGCTCTCAGAGCACAGAGGGTCTCTCAGGAACTGAAACAAAACACTCGCTTGAGAAACTCGCAAGTAACTTCAGTTCCGAATGGAGTTTGAGGGCAGGAGCATTTCTGATGAATGTTCTCTGCCAGTGGATGAAACATTTAGCATATCCACGCTCAGGCCTGTGCTTTTGTTGATGCAAAATACAAGGTGCAACTAAATATCTAAACCTTAAGTTGGTCCCAAAAATGTGGGAGTAAGCATTGGTGTATATTCATGACTTCAGTGATGTGTCCGGTTTTAGTGAGTGACTCGTTATGAAAAATGTATGTGTATGCAGATTTCAGAGCCCGGCTTTTGGAATCTGCCGTCCTTTTGTTTTTAAAGCACTGCTGAAAGAGGAAACTGACCCGAGGTTCCTGGTGAGAATGTGGGGTGGTCCTATTTCCTGTTAGAGGTCCACGTCTCACATTATGTCCAGTGTTACAGTTTGTGTGAGAATTTCAGCTTCATGGGACATGTTTTTCTTCTGTCCTTGGGAGAGTTGGATAAACCTAGCAGGAGACCTGCTGTAAAGCTGTAGTTCGGGTTTAGGAAATGGACATCGTGCTTGTGTATGTGCTGTTTCCTGCTGTGTTGTATTGTGGGAAGTGAGTCGCCTGTGGTTCTGAGTCCTGGTATATGTTTAGAGGCCTTTAACACTAGCCTATTAAAGCTGATGCTCTGAGTTGTTTACAATCCTTGAGTGGGAATATTTATTTTTGAAACAAATTGCTCTCCAGCTGGAAGGTGTAATGTTTGCTGTTCAAATTAATTGCCTTGAATTGCCATAATAATGGGTAAATGAACATTTTAGTGTCTGCTACTTTTTCTTGTGCTTCTGTGTATTTGTGCCACTTTCTGTCAACAAAAACAACTTTCTGATAGCAAAAACACAACTTTACTTCAGACATCTCTTTTAAACTTTCAGAAACAACATTTTCACTGTGGTGAAAAAAATATAATAATTTTTGCGGCAGTCTAATAACTCCATCACACCTGAAGATGCAGGTGATTGTCTTCAGAAACATTTTTGGCCCATTTCCACTAAGTGGTACAGTACAGTACGGGACACCTTTATCAGGCTTGCGTTTCCACTGCTAAAGGGTTTTGGTGGGTGTGGTATACTACAGAAAGTTTCAGTCAATGTCATTTTCACTCGAGCAAATTTTTACTGTAAAGCTTTATGGGTCATTCACAAATCATACGAGAAGCACTTCTCACAAAACAGATGCTTTATTATACACATAAACAGTGGTATATAAATGTTCATTACTGAACTTTTTATAGACATGATCTGATTATAACTAGATCAATGATGCGAAATAGCCTACTGTCTGCGATTTTGTATAAAATAAATAAATAAATGCAGCATATATGAACACATACAACCCCTTATAGTCTCCGATGTTACTAATTACACACAGCATACATTTATGCCTTATTTAGGTTCAAAAACAACACTAAATATAGCCCCCAGTCAGTGAAAACCTCTCATCTGTATCTTAAATCTTCACCAGCACATGTAGCCTCATGTTAGAGAGTAATTTCGTCATTCTGAGTTCATAATAGTCCAGGTTAGTCCAGCAGTTTCTTTACAATGAAACAATAATTTGAGCATGTGAGAAAGCAAAAGACGGGCTCGTAAAAACTATGGGCTCCGGGGAGAATCTGCTCTTCTCTTGGCTTTGTGGCTGTTCATCACGACGACGACAAGGTTTGTTTGAGCTCGGGTCGACCATGGCTCGTTATTATATGTTTATATTATTTCGGTGTATTGTCTCTCGGCTGTGTATTAAACATGGCGGGTCCTTTGTTTTCATTCTGGCTTGTTGCGCGAGCAAATGACGTATCTCTGTAAACCAGTAGCGTTCAGCTGCGCGTCTAGCTCTGCCTTTTTTTCACCCTTTGGTACCCTTGGTACCCTTTGGAAAGGGTGACAAAAAAGTGGTATGGTTCGGTACGGTACGCTTTTAGACAGTGGAAACGGCCTTAAAAGCGTACCGTACCGTACCACTCAGTGAAAACTAGCCATTTTTGTTATGCTGGTTGAAAGTATCTTCACAGGCGCATAGTAATGATTAAAGTAAATGATATGAATGTATTTATATGTATTTTTATGTTTTGGGTAAGCCATAAGAAAAAAAAAGTTTATCCAATTAAAATGGTGTTGGGCCGACATCGCCCATAATTCCGATAAGTAGCTCTAACTGGCTGTCAGCACATGCAGATTTGAGCTAGTGCGCACCTGTTTTTAGGTAGATCCGCCATTTGTGCATACACGTGCTGTGCGTTCGAGAGAGAGAGTGAGAGTGAGAGTGAGAGAGAGAGAGAGAGATAAAAACATGCTAAAACAACTTTTTAAAATCCCCAATCAATATTGGAAGGATGGAAGACACCATGGCTGAAGTATTTCTGTTAGACAGGTAATGGTGTGTTTTGAAACTATTTTAGTCACGCAAGATGATGTCGATTGTGTTGTTACAAATGGGTTACATGCATAGAAGTGTTGTTCAGCCACTAAAATCTTATAGATAGATTGATGTGACTATTTTTGGTTTCATAAGGTCCTTTTACAGCATCGATAGTGTCGATTTTCTTCAGTTTAACAACAAACCATCATAAACAGCGCTTATCTGCCTTGCCTGCTTTACTGAGGTAAAGTTGGTTTTATATTCACACTGGTTCACTTTTGAACAATAACGACCTGTGACGCGATACTCTGAATATTCGCTCAGAAATAGCGTGTAGGTATGGCTTTGTGATAAGTGTAAGGGTGCTTTCACACTAGCACTTTTGGTCCGCACCTGGGTTTGTTTGACGTCAAAGTATGGTACATTTAGCTAGTGTGAACACGTCTTCTGAACTCGGGTGCGCACCCGTGAACCGTACCCGAGTCCGCCTGAAAGAGGTGGTCTGGGGTACGGTTCATGTGAACTCTGGTACGGTTCACTTGTAGTATGAATGCAATCGTAGCAAAAGCCGGAAATGAATCGTCAACAGTACAGCAAACTATAGTTTTTATAACGTTCATTCGTGTGTGCGTGCGTGCGTGCGTGCGTGCGTCTGAGTATCACGTGCTGACAAGCGTGACTGAGCCAGAGCAAACACAGTGATAATGTCTGCTTGTCTCCTCCAAAAACAGCTTGGACATCGCGTGATGTTCTGAACGTGTATAATATGTTTGCAGCAGATAGACGCAAGTCGCTTTCTGTATGTTCTAAACCAAAAGGTTCAGTAAAAGCGAAACGACCGTGATGTGTGGACGTCCAGACGTACTGTACACAAAACATCGGCTTGATGACGCAAACGTACTGGGGTTCAGAAGGAAAAAAGACAGTGATCACAAACCAGCCAAGAAGGTGGCAAGGGGGGACAATCGATTTTGGGTACGATCCAGGCAATTGAACCAAGTGTGAAAGCACCCTAATTCCTGCGTGCCGCTGGCCAAGCTTTAGCTTTAGATCAACACATGAGAGAGGGTTCTGCTGTCATCTTTAAGGCGTGGCTTTGGATGGCAGTGGAGGGACTGTGTTTCAGAGATTTATGCTAACAGGTTAGCATTGTGGCAGATCACCTACTGCACTATTAAATGCTCTAGCACAAAAAAAATAAAAATAATGTATTGACTTTGAATGTGTATATATAATGTTACATTTTTGTAGACAATTTTGAGGGATGTAAACAAAAACAATAGTCCCAATGTATTTCCTGTTTTATATTTAGAATTTTTATAGCTTCCGAGAATCCAAAAAGAGCAACATTTTGATAAATAATGTTATGATAGCTGTTTTAACATTAGGTTATGTTTGAATTGCCTCTTGCTAGTTAGGAAATATTTTGATAACAAGCAGGAAATGTTCATGGGCCAGTGACATGACCACGTTGAAATGGTCTATAGTCTTAAATAAATAGTCAGAATGACAGATATGGCCATTCTTGTAGTTGCAGATTTCTGGTAGTTCCAGTGTTAAGCATGGTATGCTGTAACCACAAGTTTTTGTGTACCAAGCTGGCAGAATTAATCAGCCATTTATATGTTTATTTATTTTGGCGAAACGGTGGCGCAGTAGGTAGTGTTGTCGCCTCACAGCAAGAAGGTCGCTGGTTTGAACCTCGGCTGGGTCAGTTGGCGTTTCTGTGTGGAGTTTACATGTTCTCCCCAGTGATGGGTTGCGGCTGGAAGGGCATCCGCTGCGTAAAACAAATGCTGGATAAGTTGGCCCCGGATTAATAAAGGGACTAAGCCGAAAAGAAAATGAATGAATGAATGAATGATATTTATTTTCAGCAGTTCTGTGATGCCCTCTGCATGGTTACAATGGATATCACATACAGAACTAAGAAATTAAGCATCCCCTGACTCCCCTGAGATGCAATAATTTTCACATGACCTGCTGAATAGATTAGAAACTCTCACTCTCACATATTCTGCATATTTATAATGCCTTTAACGAAAAGGCGGTCACAGTTCTTGGAATTTAGGGGGTTTCACATTGGGTAGTCAAGGAACTGTGAGGGAACTAGACGGCAGACCTGAGTTCCCTAAAAGAAATATTTTACTCTTGGACCATTTTTTTTCCTTTTAAAAATGTCAGGAACGCTGCGATCAAAGCTGAGTTTATAGTTTGTATTGTGTGTTTCTTGTATTCACCAAATCAGCACACTTTTTACATCACTGTAGTTCCTATTGTGTTGAATTAGATCCTGCCCTATAGTATGAGGCATTTCATTCCACCTATCGGTGTTCCTAGAACTACAATTGTTTCTAGTTCCTGTGGTGTGAACATGCCAAGATGTAGGTACCTCTGCCAATAGTTTTGGGAAGTGTGGAAAAAGTTCCTCCGGAAAGCCCCGTGTGTTTCTGTAATGCAGCTCGTCTCAGATGAATGTGTATTGGAACTTGCTTTCACACACACTGTGTCCATCTGACTATCATGGTTACAAGTATAATTCCCCTCGAGACTTTTTTCAAATTGCTTTCGTTTTGTTTCTGTATTTTTAAGGTGAAAATTCCCTGCTGTCGAGATGGGATTTAATAAAGCTCGGCTGTGTATCAGTAGGAACTTTTTAAGATCTGATACATGATTGAAGATGAAAAAAATTAAAAGGCTTTCCTTTTTACCAAAAACTATAATGCGTGTTTGAATGCTTTATGGTTTTTGTTAAGACATTTGAGCTCTTACTTCCTCTTTTCTCTATTCCAGTTTTTAAAAAAAGTGTAACAAAGCAACAATGTCTGATTTTAGATAATGCTGATAATGAGAGCAAATTGTTCATTTACATTTACTTTCAATATTGTAGCAGTACAAAGCTATTCGAAAAGTCAGTGAAGTTTAAAGGCATATTTCACCCAGAAATGACAATTTCCAGATAAATTAATCACCCTCAGGCCACCCACGATGTAGATGACTTTTATTTCTTCAGTAGAACAGTAAAGAAGATTTTTAGCTGGAACTGCTGTTCTCTAGTATCCATATTGGAATTCCGTGGGTGCCATCACATTAGATTAAAAAAAGTAATAATTATATTTACAAGACATCTTATGAAGTGCTCGATGCAAGATGATAGTTTTCAGAAACAATTTTTGTTATGCTTGTTGAAATTCTCTTCAAATTCTAATAGTAATCATTAAATGATGTTGTCAGCATGTATTTTATTTTCTGTGGAAGTTATAGGACCAAGAAAAGTTTGTTCAATCAAAATGTTGGGTCCAAACGTCACAAAAGGTTATTCTAGCTGTAGTTCACAGATGCGGTTCAGAGAATATTAGGCAAACATTAACAACTTACCTTCTTTTTTTACAGTTTGGTATTGTATTACTTACTATGAAGTTTTCTCTCATTCACATTTATGCTTTCAGGAGGTGTGACTTTGAATGGTGATTTGCAGGGTAGGGCTGAGATCAGGGGTGTCAAAGTCAGTTCCTGGAAGGCCACAGCCCTGCACAGTGTATGGCCCGTTTTACTGAGTAGTACTGTACATTACGTTCCAATTCGGAATTCACTTTCATGACTGTTTCCACTGTCAAAAGGTACCTTAAAGCAAACCCTACCGTACCCTTTTTTTGGTACCCTTTGCAAAGGGTACCTAGCACAACAAAAGGGTACCAAAAGGCAGAGCAAGACGTGCAGCTGAACTCTTGGTTTACAGAGATGCGTCACTTGCTCGTGCAGCAAGCCAGGAGAATGAAAACAAAGAAATCGCCATTTAAAAGACATTAAATCGTAATAATATATACATATAATAACGAGCCATGGGCGACCCGAGCTCAAACAAACCTTGTCGTCGTTTTGATGAAAAGCCACAAAGCCAAGAAGAGCAGAATCTACGTTGTTGTTTACAAGGCAGTCTGAAAATTTTTATTTTAGGGAGAACTATCCCTTTAACTTTTAAGTTTAAAAGGATACATTTTTTATTTCTGATTAAAATCATTTGCTCAGCCTTCACTTGTTCCAAACCTGTTGGACTTTCTTTCTTGTGACGAACACTAAAGTGGGTAATTTGAAGATGACAAACCTGTAAACCTGTATCCATTGACTTCTAACGTATTTGTTTTTCCTACTATGGAAGTCAATGGTTTTCGGCTTTCTTTAAAATATATTCTTTAGTGTTCAACAGAAGAAAGAAATTCATGAGGGTTTGGAACCATTAAAGGGTTAGTAAAATTATCAATTGAAAGTTTTGGGTTAACTATCTCTTTAAGGTACTGTACTAATTTCTTAAAATGCTTACAAACTTTCGCATTTCCCCCCTAAGCTCAGTGTTAAGAAACAACACCCATAAATCACGCCAGTTGTTTGTTGACCTCTAAGGCCAAGTGCACACTACAAGACTTAAGCCTTTGAAGTTTTGAGCCTCATTAGTGCTCTTCTTCAGGCCCCGTTTACAACTGGTGTACGAGATGTGCTTTGGATGTTTCATTCAAAAGTAGATAATGAGGGAGACGCATTCCTCTTTACTCCAGGAGTTTGAAACAGTCTTATTATCCTGATTTTCCAATATTCCAAATTAAGATCATGCGATTTATTTATTTATTTATTTATTTATTTATTTATTTATTTTTTAGTATATGAACGTGAAAGGAGACAAAAAAAGATACGGAAGGAAGCAGCTTTTGTTTCTGCTTGGTTTTCTACAGAACTACATAGACTGCTTTGGTTTTCTGTTGGCAGCTTGAGTAGTAAGAACATTATATGACATGTGTCATGATTATAAATGTTTCAGTCTCATAAAAACCCCTTCAAGTAAAGTGTTAACAATGTTTTTTTTCATTCTATTTCATTCATTCATTGTCTTTTTGGTTTAGTCCCTTTTATTAATCTTGGGTCGCCACAGCAGAGCAAACCACCAACTTATCCAGCATTTGTTTTATGCAGCGGATGCCCTTCCAGCTGCAACCCATCACTGGGATGAACACTCACACACTATGGACAATTTAGCTTACCCAAGTCGTCTATAGTGCATGTTTGGACTGTGGGGGAAACCGGAGCACCCGAAGGAAACCCATATGAACAGGGGGAGAACATGCAAACTCCACACAAATGCTAACTGACCGAGCTGGGGCTCGAACTAGCAACCTTCTTACTGTGAGGTGATCGTGCTACCCACTGCTCCATCGTGACGCCAACTTGTTTGGGTCAAAATAACTGATTTTTAACAGTACAGAGCACTTGGAGGCGCTCAAGCACAAAACTAGGGCTGTGCGATAATACGATATTTGATCGTGGACGATCAAAATTACTGCACGATCCACTTTTTCAGAAAAATCGTTGTATCGCCATACAGTATATAGAGCAGTGCTTCCTCTTCATTCATTCTTCCATGACGGGGCGCCACACCTAAATTCATCCCACCATGACTACATTACTGCTTCTCATTCAAAACATTCAGTCGTCTGTCGTTGTTTTTTTAATAGCGGGTTATAATCACACCAAAACGTATTAAAAGGTAAGTGAATTATAACAGCGGGAACTTTTCTGTAACCATAGTAGTTCTGTGCGTCATTTGTTTAACCCTTTAAAGTTGCATGCTGACGGACAGACTGGCTGACAGAGCTGCGCAATGCACGAGGCCAACATACAGGCGTAGCTTTCAGTTAAGATGAACGGTTTCCATAAATATTCTTTATAGATAAATGTCTATGGTTCTGCATACAATGACTTTCTCTTGCTGGAGTTTAAAGCTGCTTAACTTTACTTCAGGACGCAATAATGCCGCTCTGTAGGTCTATTGGAGACATTCATAAATTTTCCTAGCAAATCTTATAAATGTTGGAGACATACGCGTTACATAAACACACTAAATCATACTTCAGTAGCGTTTGTTTGAGGTCGTGCAAGAAGTTGTGTGCACGAACAGAGGAAATCCGCACACAAGCAAAGAGACCCGGATGCTCGTATGCACAACAGCAATATAAGAGCCCATTTGCTGTTTTTTGCTCCTGAAGACACCCACGTTGGCTTTTTCAACATTAAAATGTTAATATGTTGTATTTTGAAAATACATAACATCACTGCATTGTACAATGTGGCTTTTTGTTTTTTACAAACACAGTCAAATGTTGTATTGAACTGCATAACAATTAGGGATTCAAGGGTTATAGATTTTGGTTGTATGATTATTTAGTCTGAAGCATAGTCATGATTATATAGTAATCATGGTTTCATGGTTATCATGATTATTATGCATTTATTAAATTCAAAACTCTACTAGTTTTGTTATCTTTAAAAAAAAAGCCATTTACATTTTTTGAAGGTGTTGCTGAGGATCTATGTCTAATAAGCTATCTGATTTGAACTAAGATTTGTTAAATGTTTACTTTGATGGGAATTGCAAGTCTTGTTGAATGTTCTTACTTTGCAGAATAGCACTTGCATTAAATCTTCACTTGATTAAAATATTCTTAAACATGCATGTAAGAGTATATTTTTATATTGGGACATTAGTTTAGTTGTGTTGTACCTTTGAAATTTGCAAAGTAGTCTTTAAAAATCAATTTGAAAAAGAATCGGGATAAAAATCGTGAATCGGGATTTCCCCAGAAAAAATCATGATATGATATTTTTTCCATATCGCCCACCCCTACACAAAACTGTCAACGCGAGCGCACATTGAAAAAGATGCCCAGAGGCGACATGAACGTGGAGCTGCTTATTGCACTGGTGAACAACAATCATTTCTTCATCGCTAGAGCTGGAGCTGCTACCATCCATGCTTGTTCCAATCAGAAGTGTGCCAACAAGAAGTGTGTCAACTTTCTCTCTTCTTCTTCTGTGTTACAAGCGGGTGTCAGAAGCTTTGTGCCTTCCTGTGCGCTATCTAATGCTAGGAGTGATTTTGTATACTCTTCTGCTCGGCGCCAGAGAAAATCGATTGGGCTTGAATGCGGAAAAACGTCTCGAAAAACGATGGCGATAGCCGCAAACGAGTACAAGCCTTAAGACTTTGTTTAATGAAAATATTTTGTCAGTTTCCCAATTCAATTATATTCGTCTTTATTTCTATAGCGCTTTTACAGTGTAGATTGTGTCAAAGCAGCTTCACATACATTATAAAAATTGAAACAGCGTCAGTCCAGTTTTCAATGTTGAAGTTCATTTTAGTTCAGTTCAGTGTGGTTTAATATTCACTGCTAAGAGTTCAAACACTGAAGATTAATCCATCGATGCGCAGCCCTACAAGTCCTGAACCATGCAAGCCAGTGGCGACATCGGCGAGGAACAAACTTCACCAATTGGCGAAAGTGAAGAATTAAAAAACCTTGAGAGAAACCGGTTTCTCCTATGGCCAGACGTCTTGTGCAGAGCTGCAGTCTATGGCGCCAGAGGCTGGAGAACGCTGGACGTCCATCACGGAGAAACCGTAGGTGGGGTCACCGGCTGGTGAACAGGCTGGCCCTTGAGGAACAATGCAAGGACTCGTTTGTCACTGAGGTCTTACAAGGATTGGTCTCATGCTCTCCACTCCTCCATGACCACCACAGCAGCTGCTCAGGATACGGCGTGGTCTAGGATTATGGAAACCTCGGGAATAATAAAAAACAGACTAACATAAGCGCAGATGCCATTCAAATTGTAATGTCTAACCAGTGTTCCTGGCTCCGGTTGCCCTAAATATGGCAGACTAACAATCCTTTATAGGACTTGTATTCCAACAGCATTTGTGTTATGTGTATGCTAATGCAAAGAGATGTGTCTTTAATCTAGTTTTAAACTGACAGAGTCTGCTTCCCGAACTGTGCTAGGAAGGCTGTTCCAGAGTTTAGGTGCCAGATATGAGAAAGATCGATCTAACATTCTAACAACCTAAACCATGCAACACTGTATCTTGTGTTTTCTACATAATTGCATTTTTGATTTGTGCCTTTCCGGTTTTAAAAAAATCTGCTCTTCATCTTAATTGGTTTAAAGAATCATGTCAAATGGTGACTCTGAGCAAACACGGATTATCTTAATGAACAGAGTTCAGTGTGTTTCAAGTCCTCTCAAACAATGCTTTATAACCCCACTAACAAACCCATTCATCTCTGTCTTTCAAAGAGCAGAGATAACAGCACTGCTTTTCTGGGCTTTGTTCCAGGGTTGACATAGTTGTTATAGTAAGGATGTGATTGGAGAATAAAGAGATTCTTGAAATTTGATGATATGATTGCCAGAATGCATGTGTTTTCTTTTGTATCTTTGCTATGTATTTGTATTGGCTTGTGTGGCAAAAGTTATGATCAAACAGCCCGTCTTTGTGTTTTCATAAGACCTTAATGAATGTACAACAGCTTCTGCAATGTCTTGTTTTATTATTTTTTTATGGATTTGAGTTGTTAAGCAATACTAGCAAATCTTAAGTTAACCTAATAATAATAATAATAGTTTGTTTGATTAGCAAGTCAGTTATTTATTTGGCTTGTATTATGGTTAGCACACACAAAGATGTTATACTCTATATTTTAAAGTTGCCATATGTACTTTTTGACTCCTCTAAAGCATAAAAATACCATAATAGGTTTGCAGGTATTTAAAGGGATAGTTCGCCAAAACAGAAAACTTACTCGCCCTCAAACTTTTTTTTAAATACACATAACTATTTAATAACTAGTTTCTGGTTATAACTATATATTTATACTATGAAGAGTCAGTCATGTACGGTGTAAAACAAAATTGTCCCAGTCATGTCTCACACAAGTTTTAGAGCATGCTAGAACGTTTGTGATGCAATATAGAATTCATGTTCACATGATTCATGTAATATAAACATCACCTCTTGTCATTTCTTTCTTTCTTGTTGATCTTAAGATTGCATTGAAATCTGTAGAATTGCATCAGTTGGATTTTTAGACCATTACTAAGTATTTCCACCTCTCTTCTTTGATTCATATTAAAATATAGCATTCTTGTTAAGTGCGAACTCTGTGTTAAACTATTGTCGACATGCCATGTGCATTTTTTTTTCTTTTTTCATTTAATTCCAGACTACAGTGTTGCTGTAATGCAAATATATTCCATCAACTTGGAATTTATAGGTACTATATGAAGCTTTTGTCAATTTTCTTGTGTCAGTTTATCATATGACAACAAATTTGGATTATGTGATGTACTTTTATTTAAAGGGGTGGTCCAGAGCGTATTTTTAAGGCTTGGTTGTGTTTATAAGATGCAAAGCAATGTGTGCTCATGCGTCATTTGCAAAAAGATCACGTTGTTTTTTTTTTATATATCTTTATATATACAGCTTATATACAGCTACTCAGCTAACATGAAAAACAACTTCCATATTTCCTAGTTCCTCTGAATGCCTCCCCTCAAGAGGCTCTGATTGGTCAGCTAACATAATGGCAGCGTCACTCCTCTACTAATACACGCTTTGCCTCTACTGTGTAAATACTGTCAGTCAGTGTAACTGTAAAATGAACTTTCTCAAATGCTATATATATATATATTTTTATAATTCTCTGGAACATAATTAAAATTAAACTGTAAACACTTCTCTGTGTCGTGTCCTTTGGAAGCCCGAATACAGAAACAGAAGAAGCTCTGTGGAAATAGCAGCGTTTGGATGGCATTTTAGCTTTCTCTGCTATAATATTACAGCGCCTCTGACCATGCCCCTTCTCTTCGTGGGGTGTATGCACGTAACCTGAAGGGTTACGGCATCATTAGCCAGGAAGGTTTTTTTTTTTTTTTTTTTTTTGTAGTCCTCAAACTTCGTTCGCTGTAGGCTTTGCTAGGCTAACTCTAACAGCCAATAGCTGCGTCCCAAACCGCATACTTATGCACTATTCTACACCATTTTGTAGTATAAATAGTGTTAGTAGTGCGTTCCCACTGAAAACTCTAAAAATAATGAGTGCACTTTATTTACCCGGATGATGCACTCATACCACTGTTAATATGAAGTGTGTAATGTTGGACACTTCACGCACTCAACGACCACAGCTTTGTGCACATAAAGGAAGGGGCGGAGCTATCGGGCACACATGTTGGATAACTTTATTTATTTTGGACAGTGAAAGCAAAATTCTTCTACAAGAGTGATTATAGCGCCTCCTGTTGGTGAATGCGGTTATACTCATGCCAGGTATTATTTGGTATTTTGGTCATTTATTTAATTAATTTGGCAACCGTCAAACGTCATCGGGGAAACTGTTTGAACTTCCGCTTAGTAAAAAAGCCATTAGTGTTCCATTTGGGACAACATTACATACATATACTATGCTGTTCAGTGTGATAGTACATAAGTCTATAGTGTGTCATTTGGGATGCAGCTAATGTCTCCCTTTGCATTGAACTTTGAGCATCTTACATTCATAAATGTTGATTATGTTTACACAGCTACATTACACATAAACTGAAGTTTAAAATATGATATCGTAGTGGACCACCCCTTTAAGTTATGTGCATTTTCAACGCCATCTCACGGCAATTTGTAACTTTTTATTTAGTGGCTAATTCGTATGAATTCGTACGATCTAATTTGTACAATTAAGTACGATTTGCTCATCAACCAATGACGGTTGTGTTTAGAGGTGGGGTTAAGTGCCATGGCTCTTTTTTAAAATCGTACTGAACTGGTACAAATTTGTACGAATTAGGAACTAAACTGCCAAAACGTAAAATACGTACGTTTTCTCGTGAGATCAGGCTGGCATTTTCAGAGTTTGTATGTTAAAAATTTGATCCCTGTGTTTGTGTTATATGGAATGCAATAACTTTAAAGCACAATATCTCGAAAACAATCGGAATGTAAATAGAGCTGATTATTTCAAAGTGCCAGTTTGTTTGTTTGAGTACTACACTGTACTATAGAATTCCATTATGTGCATAAAACAGCTTTTAAAGGGGCCAAAACGATTAATGTCAGTAGGCTAATTGTGATGGTGTGTTAAAAATGTGTTAATGATAGTAATTCTAAGGGGTCATGGAATTTCAACATTCCTCATCCGTCCCCTCCACTCATGTTTCTTGTGCCTTCTTTATGCAAGTCCTCACAGCCAGCCTGTCTGTATGTGGGGGATTCAAGAGTTGCGGGTACATTTTGTTTCTCCAAGATAAACCTTCTACTATTTCTCAAAAACAAAACTTTAATGAAACACTTTTTTTGTGTAATAACACACAGTTTTTCTAAAAATATGTTATACGTGTATTTAGAGAATTCAAATATCAATTGTTATTCATAATTAGATTCATATCAATCATCAAATTAAGTCTAATTTTCTTTTCTTTCAGAGTTTACAGTACTGTAAGTTAAATGAACATTTGTTTGTCAGTCATTATGATTTGTTTAAGTCTTTTATTGATTATAAAAAGCTTGTGACTTGTTCACAGTGGTCTCGCTTCTGGTGGGAAAATGTAAGGCACTGAGGCATGCCATTCATTTTTTTTCTCATTAATTTCTACAAAGTTTTAAGTATACACCAAGAGTAGATTAATTATTTGTCAACTCCAACGATATCTCATGGCAATTCGTATCTTTGATTTAGCTAATTTATATGCAACTTTGCGATCTCGTATGATTTTCTTTTCCCCAATCACGGTTGGGCTTAGGGGTGGAGTTTGAAAAATTGGACATTTTTGTACAACTGAACTGTATGAATTATAGTAGCCACTAAACTGACAAAGCGTTGAATAGTTACGTTTCCTCGTGAGATCAAGCTGTCAGCTCTGTTATTCTGATATCCACTTTTTAAAATGATGAAAATGCAAAAAAAAATCAGTTTTTGATATGCCTTGTTGTCTGCTTTGCGGTTAGCATCCTAAAGCACAAAATGGTGGAAAATATCAACACTGTTGCTGTCAGCTCTATTGGTGGTTAAAAAGTTTAACATGATGTTACACAACAGTCAAATGTTTCAAACGTTCAATTGTTTTATTAAAAAGTAATTATTGATTCAGCTGACTATAAATTATATATTTGGTGTATACAAATGACAAATAATTTCCATTCGTTTTCCTTAACCTGGAAGACATATGTCATTACAGGTTAGAAAAAATGGATTGAAAAATCCTCAAATCTATCCACAGTTCTTAAAATTGTCAACATGACAATTTTGAAAGTGAAGGACAATTATTTGATTTGATTTTATTTGATTTTAGCTGAGTCCATTTTAGTAAGTTTATTTTTGAGGAGTGATGTTAGAACACTTAAAAAGAAAGTCATAAGCATAAGACGTTTCTGACTAAAATCCAACTGACGTCCAAACTATGAATTTGTTGATCTTTTTTTTTTAAAGTAATTTTGAAATTAGGGGTTGTTTTGCTAAGCGTTTGCAGGTTCCACAGCTTTGCAGGAATTCTTTTCATAACCCTGCTGTTATCTGACACAGACGAAGAGAAGGGTCAAAGCAGACAGACAGTCCTACTGCGCACCTCAGGGCAAACGGGGGTTAAGTGTTTAGCTCAAGGGCACAGTGACAGGGATTTGAACCTGGAGTCCTCCTGTGCATACTTTAAAGCTCTTCTACAACATGCCACCAACATGAGAAAGAAAATGTGATGGGTGGGGGAAAAAAGCCGTTCTTTGATTGAAAACTCATGCAAAGATTTTAACCAAGCTAATAGTTAAATTCCAACATGAAGTGTTTAGTCATGTTTTAGTATGTTTAATTTAATATAGTTTAACACTAACTTCAACCTGATCATGTTACTTCACCAACAAATGTGCCTGTTACAAAATAAATAGACCTATAGGAGCCAATGTCCAATTTGCCATTTGGTTTTTAGCCCTACACTGTAAAACCCAACAGTCAACTTTATCAAATGAATTAAGTGTAGTTCACTCAAAATCTGCAGAAAGTTAATGCTACTCATTTGAGAAGAGTTTTGAACTCTGTGTTGAAGGTAATAAATTAATTAAATGCCTTATTACTTTCTTGCGTAAGTTCACATTACTCATTTAGATTAGTTTTTTTTATATGTCTTTTCTTTCAACAGATTTTGTCTGTAAAGTTTCAGCTCAAAATACCCATCAGATTATTGATTATAGCTGTCTGAAGTTTGTGTATTATAGCTCTAAACAGCTTTTAGCTGTTTATGGTACTGGGCCTTTAAGGCTAGTCCTCCCCACCCTCCCTCCCACGTGCCTGTCAGCATGCCTCAATCTCCGCCCTCGGCAGACAGACAGATGTAAAGGAAGCAGATCTCACGTAATGTTTGTGAGAAATGAATACTACAGTAAGAACTTTACCAATGATTGTTTGATGTGTTTGTTGTGGAGTCGCAACGAGTCACACACAAAGTTGTTACAAAGTTTACGCACAGCGCGGGCAGTCGGACATTGAGCGCGCATTGAGCTCTGCACTCTTTTTGCAAGCAAATGTGACAGGATACAGTTTAATATCCACTGCTGTATGAATATCTGTTATGCTAATGTACAGAATAAACCTGATTTAACGTCAACAAACTGAGATTGAAGCGTCTTCTGTCCTGACACAGGGCTGTGGTAATGAAGTAAAGCTGAAGTAAATCGCTGTAATTTATCACAAACATGCACTTTTAAAACATTTAAACTTGTGAAACTCACTCTTGATCACTTTTCATGATGATTGATGACCTTAGCAAACTGAAACGATGTTTTATTCCTGGTTCCTTTGCGCGCGTCCTGTGTATGACAGTCTATACACTATACCTACACGTAAGTCTGTCCAAACAGCTTAAAAAGTAGATTTTTCAAAAAAGATGCCCTTTAAATAGTTTGAGTCGCCTCAACTTTTGGGTTTTACAGTGTAGTAATATTTTTAGAATATCTGTAAAATATTAAATGCATGCCTTTTTACATAAACATGATGACTCAATACTATGATGCTACCATCATTAAACTATTTAAAAGGCCAACATGTACATTGTCTTTATGGGAATTATACAAAACAATACTAGAGTAGGTGTTTTGGGGTTTAATATAATCTGTTGGTACTAAGGGACCTAAAGAACACACAGCATTGTCCAATTTTGCGTTGTTCTGTTTTTGTGAGTTTGCTGTTCTTATCTTAGTGTTCTTATCTTAGTAGTGTTACTTTTTTCTGCTAGTCCAGTACATCTGCTTCAAGGTTTGAGGTGTTGTTTGTGAATCAGAGATGCGCTTTTCCAGACCTTGGTTGTTGCAAGTTACTGTTGCCTTTCCACCATTCTAGCATGTTTGTCTATTCACCTCAACAATGCATTTTGCCCACGGAAATGTCACTCACTAAATGTTTTCTAATTTTTAGACAATACTCTGCGTTTGTAAAACATAGAATGTATACAAAGACAGTTTACTCACATTATTGTAAATGGGGAAAAGTTCAATGCTTAGTTTGGCAACAAAAGCAAAGGAAGTCCCACCTTCCAATCAGAATAGCCAATCGTCACTCTTTATAGCTACACAGTTCTTTGGGGGAGGAGTCTGTACAAATTTGCTTTTTTGTTATGGCAAGCCCTGTCATTTATTGACTGCTGTGTCCTCTGTTGATTTTGACAGGAGAAATGGCATCTTATCTCATCACACATTGTGTAACTGTAGCCACAGGTTTCCATTGAAACAGCTGTGAAGGAAGTTGATGTCATGCCAATCTTTGCATACACACGGTAGCTGAAGCAAACTGAAGTTTTAAATGTAATTAGTGCTTAAGAGGCAACAAGTCAGGTCATGTTCAGATTGTGTTGCTGATTTGAAATATGTAATTTAATTGGAAGTTCAGAGAGTAATGTACAAGATTTCAGGATTCCCCTATTCATTTCAATTTTTTTGGATTTGGATGAACTGCCTGGTGGTGTTGCAAGTATTTCCGCTGAGTGAATGTATTTTTGTTGAACTTTGTGTAAACCCATGTAATGGTAGTGTGTGAAAATTCAAGTAGATCAGAAGTTTCTGAAATTGCAGACCAGCTTGTCTAACACCAACCATCATGCCCAGGGTCGGAAGACCCACACCTCGCTTACAAAGGTCCAGAATTTGTCCCATACATGAGCTCATTTGTTCTATTTTGACTGCTATGCCATCATAAATGGTGAAAATAACCCATCGAAAAAGGCCTCAAGACCAAGCAGGATCCCCTGTTGGCTGTGACTTCTGCTAATCAGTTTTTTCCAATGCTACCTTATAGTTTTCATGTGTCCAATATCCAGCTGTGCAAGATAACATACAGTCTGACGCAAGAGAAGTCATCTTTCGCTACTGTATTGTTTTACTGTATTGTGTACAGCAGTGTTTCTCAACTGGTGGGTCGCGACCCAAAAGTTGGTCGCAGGAACATTTTCAGTGGGTCACGGAGTGTGTGGTCAAAAAAAACAAACAAAAGTTTAATTTATAACTTGTTTTGCATATAGCGGACTTTTATTTTGAAATGCGCGCGCGTTACGTTGCTGAGCAACATAGAGAGTGAGCTGGTGGAACTGTCGTGATAAGACGCTAAAAAAGAAATTCAATGAAGTAAGCCTCTCTCAGTTTTCGCGATATGAGAGTGCGGTCAAACTAATCCCATTCAGAACTACGTATCTGTGAAAGGGGCTTATCTTCCTTGGTGCAGAGTCAAAGCAGAGAAACAGGTGGGACATAGAGCACGATCTTCGGGTAGCACTGTCTACCATCACTCCTGACTTTGAAACTCTTATCACATCAGTAAAGCACATCCTCAGTTATCTCATTATCTTCCCAAATTACTGTTAAGTGAAACGGATGTTTATAATTGCTGTCATATTAGATGTAAAAATGGTTATGGATGTTTTAATCATTTTACAATTGGCTGGTTTGTTCTGTTCAACAGGATCAGTGTTAATGTTTTATTAACAGTTCAGTTTTGTTTATGGTAACAACCTTTCCTTACCCTAACCACTGTTTACAGTGTTTGTCGTTTTTACTTTGTAACATTTCTATAATTTGATACATTTTGTTAAATGTCAGCAATAAAATATTGTTTATTTGCAAGTCTTGCTGATTTTCTCATGAGTTTTCTTTCACTACTTGTGTGTTACCAAATAAATACAAATTAATTATAATTCCTAAAATTATATTACAGTTCCTAAAAATTTGGGTCGCGGCTTGATGACCATGTAAAAATGTGGGTCCCATGGCCAAACCAGTTGAGAACCACTGGTGTACAGTATAAGTAACTTTTATTGTAAATCTTGGACCTTATTCTTGAAAGAAAATGTGACTAACAAAGAGGTATGAAGCACCAAAAGGTGCCCATATTAAAATTGATATGAATACTATTTTGGCTAAAACATTCAAAAAGTATGGTTATGATGAACATCCGACAAGCTAATTCACAATAGTGCTTAAAAAGTCCCTTAAATTTCATAATTCAATAGAAAAATGAGGCATATAATTGCAAGGGGAAAAAAAGAATCACCCCTTTCATCAGGCTGGCTACGGGCCTGATGCCATGTCCAAAGTCTCTTAAAGGATCTTCCTTCCCTATTCTCAAATTGCTCTCATGTTATTGGCTGATAAATATCATACACCATACCCATTCAGACAGTGTAACAGCCACTAGGGTACTTGTGAAGCAAAATACTGCGCATTTGTGTGCTGTCTCAGTATCTAGTAGCCAGGTATTAATATTTGTATTAATATTTACATTTAGTGAGTGTGTCTGCACTTGAGGCTGCCATTTATTAAACCCAGGTAAACTCATCCATCTCTCTCAAGCCTCATATTCCACAGAGACTCCACAGTTTTCTCTCTGGACTATTTAACATCCCAATTCATGATGTCTGTCACACTCGCATCTTTTGACGAGCTTTCCACATGAGCCCTGTTTTTTTTTTTATGTATATATTTTTTATAGATGCCATGTCAAGAGAATTCCAATGTTTACACACTGCACTGCTCATCAATGTCAGTTCCAAAGCAGAAGACCAATCAGCAGAACTCTGAGGTGGGGCAAGCATTACAAGCTCTTGTTTGCAGTAGCAAGTTGGCATGACAATTGTTTCATAGTCGTTTATGTTTCTTTTTTTTAAAAATTCTCGCACTTTTATATGCAGAGACACGTTCTGTGTGAATGGCCTCTTACATACACATTTATTTATTTATTTTTCATTTTTGTGGTAATAATGTTCCAGAACTGTCACGAAATCGCTAAATGCTCTCCTAATCAGGTGTGCTCTCAACAGGTGATTTCAGACATAAGAACACATTCCATATAAACACAATGGCCAGATAAACCCTCAAATCAGCTGACTTTTTCATTGCCAATATTTTCTACATTGAAAATTTTGAAGGGAAACAGAGCAATATTAGAAATATTTACAGAACATTATTTGCCTTTCACAGCTTTACATTGATGTGGTTCATTAAAAAAAATGTGCAAAGTGATTTGTGCAGAGTATCCAGTGTCCTGGTTGTGTTTGTGGGCTGCGGGGCAGGCCTGCTTTCTGCTGTGTGGAATGTGTTTATGGGCCATCTCTTCCTGCAGTGCCTATATTACACACATTTTTGACCTGGGGTGAGGAGATCAGTAGCTGTTGACTGACTGAACACACATTCATTAGAGATCTCGAGGAATGCTCCAGATTCCTCAAATGTCCACACAGCTTTGTACAAAGACTTGCATTTTGCCGAACAAAGTGGTTATGTTTGTATACATGCATTTAGACACCCATAAATTCACAAAAATCACCCAATGTTATGAAAAATGCTAAAGTAGCTTAGCTTTGCTATTATCACGCCCTAACTCTGTTGTGATGAGATGTTGTCTTTATTTTTCACAGAAATTCTGTCATCATTTACTCACTCTTCAGATGTTTTAAACCTCTTTAGGTTTCTCTGTATGTTGAACACGAAAGAAGATATGTTGAGGAATGCGATTAGCCATGTACTTGAATTGTATTTTTTTCCCTAGATTTGATTGGTTAGCAGTTCTTAACATTCTTTAAAGGGCACCTATTTTACCCCTTTTTCAAGATTTAGCAATTTAACTTTGCACTATTTCTGCACACAAATGTGTCAGGATACACGTTAATATCCACTGCTGAATGGATATCCGTTGTGTTCATGTACAAAACAAACCTGATTTAACGTCCACAAACCAGGATTGAAGCGTCTTCTTTTATAATGGTACTGACATACGACTGTGGTGACAAAGACTGTAAAATCGCTGTAATTCATTACAAACATGCACTGTTTTAAAAACAGTTTCTTGATCACATTTGATGATGATTGATGATCACAGAGAGCTGAACAGATCTTTTAATCCTGGTTGCTTTGCGCATGTCCTGTCTTGTTGGTGTGATTATACTCGTTACTATGGAGACATGTTAATTTGCGTCTGTCAATCAATTTGGTGAGCAGACAAACCGCACTCCTACAGTGGGCCTCCAAATGGGAGGGATTTGGATCCTAATGTCAGGAAATTTAAAAAGAGAGACTTGTTGTCTTTATATCACCCCAATATGACTTTACACACGATACCTACATACAGTCCTGTCCAAACAGCTTCCAAAAGATGATTTTCATCATAGGTGCCCTTTAAAATATCTTCTTTGGTGTTCAGCAGGAAAAAAAAGTTCAGATTTTACACTAATATTGCGTTGTTTAATGTTAGTTAATGTTTTTACTAATGCAAACGATCAGTTAACTATTACAGAATTTATTGTTTATGTTTAACAAAGTACAGTTTTAGATATTGATAATCATTCATTTTCTTTTTGGCTTAGTCCCTTTATTTATCTGGGGTCACCAGCTTCCAGCTGCAACCCATCGCTGGGAAACATCCATACACACTCAAACACTACAGACAATTTACATGTAGCCTACCTATAGGTCACCTATACCACATGTCTTTGGACATGTGTGGGAAACCGGAGCACCCGGAGTAAACCCACGCGACCACAAGGAGAACATGCAAACTCCACAAAGCAAATGCCAACTGACCAGCTGACGAGGCTCGAACCAGCGACCTTCTTGCTGTGAGGTGAACATGCTACCCACTACGCCACTGTGTCGCCCGGATATTGATAATACATCAGTAAATGTTTAAATTAATTAACATTAACAAATAATACATTCTATAGTCATTCTTAGTTCATGTAAGAGCATAAATTACCAAATGTAACATTATTGTAAACTGACAAAAAAAGGGTTTGTAACCACTTGAGATAGAGTAAATGCTGAGTAAATTGTTTTTTGATTTTTTTTTCTTCTTTTTTTTGGGTGAACTATCTGAAAAGGACTAGTTGTTGATGATTTTCCTGTGTACCACGCAGTTTTAAGGTGTTTTTTACACTGATGTTCATCCTGGCGTTCTCCTGTCTGTGCCTGCAGGATTACCAAGCCCCTGACCTTTGCCGACTGCGTGGGAGATGAGCTTCCTCTGGGCTGGGAGGTGGTGTATGACCAGCAGGTGGGCGTCTACTACATCGACCACATCAATAGTAAGTTCACTTCTTTCGAATTGTTTGTACATGTCATGTTTTGCACAATGGCTGGTCCGTCTGTTCAGTGCTGTTAAACTAGCTGGCAGTCAGTCAAATTGCTTTTCTTTAGATAATATGCAGATAATCACCAAAAAGATCACTTTTCTAGCTTCCGTTCTAACGTTCTATTATTTGGTGTAATGTTCCCTCTTGCGTTTTGTTATTAGTTCTGTTCTGTTAAACATTCCGATCGCTATAATGCTCTCTTTTATCTTTCTGTTGTTCTACTACTCTGACAGATTGAGAAAATAAAAGACTTTTAGCTATTACTTATTCTACCTTTCTTTTTAGTTCAAACTTTCTAATGATCGGTCTAATGTTTCGCTCTAATGTTCTAATGTTGGTTCTATCACTTTCAAATATTTTGTTGCTCATACTATCAAAGTAGGTAGCAATCTTTCTATTACTCTTTCTTTCTGTTTTTATGTCAGTCTGTTTTCTGGCTTTTTTTAGGTTCTGTTGTTCTATCACTATCATTCTATCTTTCTGCCAGTGTTTTTTTGTTGCTCTTTTTGTCTGTCTCTTATCGTATTTGATTTGTTGTTCTATTTTTTGCTAACAGCGTTCTTTGTCTGTTGTTCTGTCTGTCTATCGTTCTGTCATTAGCTACGTTTACTTGGACACTTTTTTCCTTTAAGGGCGTACTCACACTATGCTATCCGAACGTGCTCAGGCCCGTTTCCCGGATAATTTTAGAAGTGTGAGTGCGCTGAATCGGGCTCAGGCGTGGTTCAGTTGGCCGGCCCTGGTCCGGTAGGAAGAGGTGTGCCTGAGCCCGGTACACTTGGGCTTTGGCGCGGTACGCTTACGTAGTGAGAGTGCAAAGCGCGCCTAAGCCCGAAACTGAAGAGGAGACGTGAATTTTGGGCACTGTTTCATATAGATTTATTAAAGATTTTTACTGTTTAATGAACGCAAACTGCCGTAGATTATTAAAGACATAAACCCCTCACTGCACGACAGCTGCGCCTTTAGTAAACCTTCTAATTCCTGCAGCACGAGGATGTCATAATTGTTTATGAGCGTGAGCAGTGGCTGATCTGTTCGGCGGAATATCTGACTGTGTGTCACTGCATATCAAACGACTAAAACTATATAATCATATAAAGAAATCTCCACTGAAATCTCCGAGAGTGCTTCCTTACACTGAATAGCGCATCATCGATGACGTAAGCGTGCTCAGGCTCGAATGCAATGTGATCGCGGGCCGTCGGGGGAGACGGGAGGGGGGGACAAGCGTGCTTTGGCCCGGTTAAAGGGAACTGTACATAGTGTGAGTACGCCCTAAGTCAGATTGAAAGCATTCAGTTTGATCTGTCTTATCATAGGGTTTACATTACTAAATAAAGTAAATGTGTGTGTCTAATGTCACACAATTTAAATCAGATTTTATTTTCTTTCAAGTTTGACTTTCATGAAAAGGGCAAATATTGTCCAGTCCTCCTGCCACACTGTTTTAAAAATCAGCCTTATGATCTATTTGGGCTGACGATGGGCTTTGTGCTTCTTCCTGTAAAACCCCATTCCCCAAACAAAACAAAACTTGTTTTGTAGATGAATGTCTGATGAAACCCTGAAAGAAACATTTAGAAAGGATATAAGGCAGAGTGTCCACCAAAACATTTTTAAGCTGCTGAAAATATCAAAGTTTCTCTTAAAACGCACAACTGAGCACGAAAGTGAGAGGTTCCGGTGCACACCTTGTAAGGCCCAGGACGCACTAAGCCAGTGTCAAAGACCATCTACAAAAACTGACTGTGTTGTTACCTTACACCGGCTGTGTCTGATCTTGAACCTAAAAGCTGTGCGCGAACGATAAATGGACAACAGCCAAATGAAACGAGAATGCATGTTCTGCACCTGCGTGAGAGGATGCGTCTTTCCATACCCTTAGGTGGCAATATCTGCATTGTCATTCCAGAAAGGGACTTAACCTGTGCTGCACACCAACAAACCATACACAAAGTAGGGTTGAGGGTACAGTATTTTCACAGTACGTCTTGCTCGCCATGGTAATCCATATTGTTTCCAAAAATGTAAGAAATGTGATGAAATGTGTCTAGCCTTTATGAGACGCTCTATTTTTGTTTGTCTCCATCTGAAAATGTTGCCACAATGTAACAAAATGTAAACATATCCTCTAATTTCCATTAGCTGAGCATGAGGTTGTGACTGTTAAACATAGTCTGAATAGCCTGCGTAAATAGGGATGATGAATTCAGGCAGCACAAGAGGACTAAGCACCAAAAAAAAAATTCTGCATCTGTGGTGTGGGATTACTTTGGATAGAGGAAGGCTGATGTTCCTTCAGCATTTAATGTGCTTTGTCATTGCTCGGTGACCATCAACAGTTTCCTCAGAGGATGACAAACTGACAAAACATTGTATTATTTATGGAGAAAATTAAAAAGCACTGGGTGTTTGGGTGTTCTGTGTTTGTGTGAGGTAATTAGTGAACCGGAACGTGTATATTCTGAAGTATGAAAATGATTGCACAGTTACATGACTCGCGGTGTGCTTGCAGAATTCTGAAAGTAGAGATGTGTTCAACTGGGTGCGCATGGAATACCTGCAATATGCATGCAAGCTGTGCGCCTCCATTGGAAATAACGAACTTGTGCATGCAAAAGACGCAAAATGTGAGCAGCCTATTTCACGGCAGCGCCACAAAGAGGTCTATGATCTATTCATGGCAAAATAAAAAAATCTGGACACATACAAAAGTACACGCAACTACTTCTGATATGTGGTCCAAACAGAACATCGGGGCCTTGAGTTTGACGGCACATGCACTCTCACATGCACACACACACAGTAGTTTATTTATATGGTTTCACATAGATCTGTTCTAGAAACAATTTATTACAATTATATTGGTGATTTTTATTTTTTGTCTTATGTCTGTTTAGAGACATGTTACAGGTGTTTTGAGAAAGATCTAATTGTTTTTCCTTTGGAAATATGTCACAGATTCACACTGTAAAACGTCTGTTTGTGCGGACGCTTGTCAGAATCGTGATTACAATCAAAATCCCAATGTTGTTCAAGAAAATCGTGATCGTTTTTTTTTTTTTTGCCCATATCACACAGCCGTTTAAATGAAGTTTGCTCCACCTCTGCTGCACTGTGATTGGACGATGTGTGTGCATGTGTGCGCTTTTACTCAAAGTGGAACATCTTTCAGCTGGGCAGTGCAAATATTCGTGAAACTGACACTCAATCCCTTGCTTTTACTCTTGAAAACAATAGTATTATTGAAGCAGTAATACTGAAACAGAGTCATTTCTGACACTGTTATGATCACTAACAAAAGCTCTTTTTATGCGTATTTGTCATTGTTATATTTACGTCACGGCATATGTGCAAAACTTCCCAGTTTCAGTTTGAGTAACTACATATTCACTACATCAGGGGTCGGGAATCTTTTTTCAGCAAAGAGCCACTTCTGATTTTTTTTTATCAAATAAATTTTTTAAAGAGCCATTTGGGGTGTGTGTGTGTATAACAAAACCTTTATTTGTTCATAAAGAAAACCTTTATTCATGTCAATGCACAACTCAAAAATAAGCACGCATCACAATGTATGAAGAAAGGACAATTTACAGATTATTTTCTTTTTGCCATGGCCACTCATGAATGTTGAGGTTACCATAGAAATGTAAGTTGCTTGCCCTTAATTGATGTTGCGATTCAGGTTAAACCACAGCGCCACATATGCGCATTGGTTGAAACATCCTTTTATTGTAAACTTATTCATTTTGCTGTAGAAAATACAATATAAATAGAATTGTATTTTCAATAGAAAAATGATTTCTAGTGACAGTTCTAACTTTTTAAACTTTAAAATATTATTAAAGGGAGAAAGCTGGAGAGCCACATATTTTTGGTCAAAGAGCCACATGTGGCTCCCGAGCCATAGGTTCCCTACCTCTGCTCTAGATCAAATTAGAAAAGGCTTAAACTCAATCTTTCCATCTGACAGATCTGGACAATTCTTTCCAATTGATCTATACATTTTTGATATTTAACTGTGTCCGAAATTAATCAAATTTCTTGGGTCCATGTAAATGTAGCTATTGTTTTTTCTCATCTATTGTTCTTTCATTTGATTATGCTATCATTTTAAATTTCTAATATGCTGTATGTCTGTCTGTTTAACTGTCATAGTTACTGTCTTAAATGCACAAGAATGACAAAGTAAAATTTTTGAAGCGCTCTTATCAGGTGTTACCAAAGTGTTTTGATGTTTCTCTCCCCCAGAGACAACCCAAATAGAGAACCCTCGTACACAATGGCGTCAGGAGCAGGAGCGCATGCTAAAGGAGTACCTGGTGGTGGCACAGGAGGCTCTCAACGCCAAGAAAGAGATGTATCAGATCAAACAGCAACGACTGGAGCTGGCACAGCAAGAGATGCAGCTCTTTAACCAGCTCACTCAGGATGACAACCGCTCCATCACCAGCTGTAAGAAACGCATCACATCTCACTTTAATGGCCTCACATAGTGCTGATTCAGCCGTTCAAATCTGAGCCAGTATATTAGTCATAATCGTGTGAGGTTTCAATGAAGTCATTCTTACTCCAGTCTTAAGTGTCACTCACTGGCTGAAATTGAGAACTTTCCTCGCTCATACTTCCACGGCCTCCTCCCTTCCTCTTGTCCACATCACCCCTCCTTTTCCCTTCACCTTCCCCTCCCTTTCCTGCCACCATTCATCAGCTCTGCTCTTACTTCCTGTTTCTCACTAAAACGCCTCTTTGCTTTTATTCATACCCATCGCTTACAATGAAGTACACATGGTTTTGATTTAATAAATAAAGGTTTAAATTACATAATGGGAAATCGCCTAATTTGTGCAATCATTAGTACCATTGTTATGCATGTATTTTAAACGTTAAAACTAAAGATTATTTTATATTTGTGTAAAATATTATATATATATATATATATATATATATATATATATATATATAT
>CAIGQQ010034734.1:1070452-1083832 GCA_903798035.1 Danio albolineatus | reverse complement strand
ATTATTATTATTATTATTATTATTATTATTATTATTATTATTATTATGCAGAATTTCATTCTTTTAATTGCGCTTTTATTAATAATTTTATCATATCATATTGTCATTTTCCAATTTTTTTTGAACCTCAAAAAATGTATTAAAATTAATTTTAATTTATTTAATTATAAACGTGAATGATTCAATTGCTCTTTAATTATAATAAAATACATATAAAATACATATTTGGAATGTTAACAATCTTATTTGACTATTTGATTATTATTATTTGATTTGATTATTTCTTTCATATTTTACTTAAATTTGCAACTTTTGCAACCAAAATGTATACTATAGCAGTCTATACAGTACTCTAGGTATATTAAAAAAATCACATGATGACAAAGCATTGTGTAATCATGGTACTTTATTTGCAAGTGTATTGATTTCTCAACAATTCTGATTATTTTTAAATTTTCCATCCTTTTGTGTTCTATCTTTTATACTGTATGTGTAATACAAGGTGTAAACCGACTACATATTAGCACGTGGTGATTTTGTGACTTTTTGACCAATCTTTCTTTCTCATAGCTCACTCTGGTTCCTCTTCAAATGCAAAATATGACCCTGACCAAATCAAAGCGGAAATCGCCTGTAGGCGTGAACGGGTAAGTCATTATCCTCTGAGAACAATGCTTCATACGTCAGGCGTAAAGGGGGCGATAGGGCCCCTCATGTGCTGTGTTGATTTTGTGTTTGTATATACGTGTTATATGTGTGCTGAGTGGCAATGGGTACCTTTAGGAAGAAGAGGCCTAGATTTGAGTTCTCTGGCACAGAGCTTGTTGGGCCTCTCTGGATTAATGCTGTATTACAGCAAGAGTCATCGTGACTGAAAGTTGGCCTGTGGACGGTGAAGGAAAGTCTCACTGAATTGGGAATTCATTTTCATATATCATGTTATTCCAAACCATTTTATTTATTTTTTTTTACCATTAGTTAGCAAAATGAGAAACTGAGAATATATACACAGCTTTTGTTGTCATTTACTTCACTTGATCTTAAAGGGTTTTAATTAGTTTTTGTTCTGTTGGACACAAAAGATCTATTGAAAATCTTAGTAGGAAAAATAAATATTATGGAAATCGATGCTTACAGGTTTATAGTTTTTTTTTTAATGATCACTTTTGTGATCAAAAGATCAAAAAGCTGTTTCGGAACAAGTAAATTGTATGTAAATGATGACCTCATTTTCATTTTTGGGTGATTTAATCTGACATTTAAAGGTGCAGTATGTAAGTTTAACATCCAGTGGTTGAACTAGGTATTGCACGCCTGGTTCAAAACACATGCAAGTGCAGGTTTCCAGATTGACGACACCAACAGCACTGTCAAGCTAACTGTCGAGCCTAAAGGCTGATTTAAACACTGTTCTAAATAAAAGCAATGGCACGCAATAGAAGGGATATTTTCTATATTTTTTGTTTTTGTTCTAACCAACACCTGGCATACGTATTTTAGAAACCGATTATATTTCTTGTAGTTGAACAACAGGCGAAACTATGATGATCACCTCAGGTTAACCTCATGTGCTTTATTCAGTGTTTAAATCTTAATATTAAGTTTTAATGCCATTTTACATGACATTTATTGCCATACCGCTAGAAGCAGCAGCAGATAGTTCTTGAAAATTAAATAAACTATTTTAAATGGAACTTCAGTGCAAGCTGATATATATCAGTGATTCAGCATTTACACATAATAATGTTAAAGGTTTAATATTAATATGTATTAATTAGATTGTAAATCTTACCATTTCATTGGCATGCAGTAAGTGTACAGTTCTGCGTTTTTTGAATGGCTGTATTTAAATTTCTGTTATGTTTTGTCTTTTGCAAACAGTCCAACTGTTTATCACTGAAAATCTCATCACATAACGTGTTGTTAGGACAGGGGGTTTCAATGTAACCTGCTCACGTAATGTTTACATTCATAATATTTATGTTATTTTCTAATTAATAACCACCTCACATGGATCTCAGAATCTACGTCTCATTTTGGAAGCTACTGTCTCTTTTCAGTCGTAGATGCATATTTTGAGAGCCTTACTGACTGAATGAATGAAATATGTGGTTTTCCATCAAGGCAACCTGTGATGCTGAAATATAATTGGCTAAACTGGCATTAGGCAGGTTAAATGACCAAAATAAAAGACAGACGTTCCAGCATGCAATGCACATTTTTAAAGCATAATATCTGACATAATATCAGCATTGTTTTTCATATAAACACTTGGCATGTTTCTTAAATATCTGCAAATATATATATATGATAAATGATAAATTTAGAAGAGTCAAAAACTTACATACAGCAACATAAAGAAAATGATCAGTACCCAGCATTTATCAACCATTTCCTTACGTTTTTTTTGTTCACACTAGGGTGGTCAGACATTAGACTCAGGTCAGTCCCTGGTTAATAGGTATAAGCTATTTTTACTTTGTGTTTCCTGCTCGAAAATGCCGCAAACAAGAACAAGCCTGTGATAAAACAAGATAATTCCAAGTACTTTATATTAAAAGTAATTTTAAAATATCACTATATGTATCTGCCCACTAAAATAATTCCATAAAAATGTGGACATGGCAACAAAAAGCTAAATGATATTGCCGTATTGGCCACCTTATATTGAAGAAAAAGTGTCAAAATGATTTTTTAGCAAACTGATTATATATTATGTCATATTTGGTTTAATGTGGCGTGTTACCTACATAGCTGGGTGGTTTTGTTTTTTTACTATATAATGAATGACCCTACATTCCTCCGCTGTGGTTTTGGGAGGGCTGTGTGTGTGTCTGTGTTCAAGGCCGTTTTAGGTTCCTGTGTATGTTGGGTGGGTCTGGAACCATTAGACATGTCTCTGCTGATGACTCAACTGTTTTTGCTATGGTGGCGCTGAGGGAATCCCACTGTGTGTTTTGATGTGTACTGACCAAGCGGTTCTTGTGTCCACAGCTCTCCAGACTCAAACAGGAGCTGGCTCAGATGAGACAGGAGCTGCAATACAAGGAAATGGGAGTGGAGACCCTACAGGAGTGAGTCAAACCGAGTTAAATCCTTTCTCACAAGCTTGTACAGACACCAAGAATGGGGAGTTTAGCAGCTTTTAATTGTTTGTTTCACTGAGACCTCAAGAGTTGCTATTGATGCTAGAGGTTACGAGCATCAGTGTTCTTGTTAGCACACTCACTTCCGATGCTGAATGTGCCACTTAAAATCTCACTTAATCAGCAGCAACTAGAACAAGCAAAATTGGTGCCATGACCCGGATGTGGGTAAGTTTTAGTCGGTGAGTGTTATGGAGGTGGTGTGCCATTAATCCACCCTGCCCTAGACTTATTAGGGGCACATGTGACATGATATAAATTAGGGTCTTTGGCATCCTTGTTAGTGGCATTTAACATCCTTATTCTCATGCCCATCTCCCATTACTTGTTCCGAGTGGAGCAAGTAGAATTGAAGCATTCCATTGGTGTCATGACCCAGATAGGAGATAGCTTCGAGAGGTGAGTGTAGCACAGGCCAGTTAGTGAACCTCAATTCCCAGGACTCCAGTGACTGATGTTAGAGGCTATGGCCTTGTCAACATACAAATCTTCAATGTTGATTGTACCAGTTCAAATCCCTCTTAAAGTGGGATGAGTACAACAAAGAATACAGAATACACAAGAAGTGTCACTCGTATTGTTTCGAACAAGGAACAATGTAATTGTCAATGTGGCCGCTATAGCAAAGGAAGCATTGCATTCAAGTAAAGTAGCCAATCGTCAATCTCTATAGACTGATGATTCTTCAGGGGAGAGGTCCAGATTTGTTTTTATGACAGTTTCTGCAGCTTCATTGTTATGAACTCTCTGGGCTCAGCAAACACAGTGGGATCTCCTCAAATTCTTGCCTCACAAACATGACAAATAAATCTACATACAGCTTGAAATTCATATTCTTAATTGAACCAACTACACATGATCATTAAGGTTATCTGGATTTATAACCTTGTGTGAAACAAATGCTAGGTAAAGTCTGTCCCATCTGACCTCATGAGTTACCGCCTTCACCATTCAAAAACAGATCATATCACTGTAACCTTGTGAATGATCACAAACTTGTAAATGGAGAAATCACCATCCAGAATAAATTGGGAATTACTTTATAAGAAAAGCACAATGATTTTTTGAATGTCTACCTTTTATGCCAATCTGGTTGCATGCTTGCTTCCTCTTGTGCTGAAAACTCTTTATTCTGTTATTAAACATCCTCACATGCTCAGTCTGCTGGCAAACATTGAACTGCTGATAGCTTTCTGAATTAAATATTCTTCCAATTCATTCAAAGCATATTGGGGCCTTCCTATTATTCATAGGTTTGGGGTTTGTGGCAAAGTATACTGTTAAAGGTTAATTTTGGTATCTGTGGGTAAACCCCTGTTTGATAGCAATAGCCAAGTAATATGTTAAATTTGGCAAGGTAAATATATAAAAAATACATTTAAAAAAAGGATCAATTTTTCAGCGAATAAGTGATAAGCAAATTCTATTTCTATTTCTAAATCTATTGCAAATTAATATGTCAACATGTTTAGAATGTATTATTTGTAGTATTTTTAAAAACTGAATACTGCCTCGAAATCTTACTTTATTTCATTTTTGCGCTTTCGGAAATGGATCTCAATATTTATAGCTCTCTCTGGTAAAATAATCATTACACATGGAATGTCCAGCCCTATGGAAATGCCAACCATAAGACGAACTGTCCCCGGTTTACAGATCAGCATCAAAGTTTATATTAAGCATAACTACACATTAACCAGTGTATGATCGACAGTTTCATGTCGGTATTAATCACCTTAAACCCAAAAAATCTTTAGGTTTTTGATTATATATAATTGGTTATTTTCAAGACCTGTTTTACATTGTATTGGACATAACAAAACTGTTCTAAAATTATACAACTCTGAACAATTAACTTGGAATATTATCACTTTATGCTTGAGACATTAGACAGGTGGTAATAATTACTAGGACGACACATTGCTTGGCAAGGGAAAGGTCCAAATATGCTAATATTACCCAAGTGGAAAAAAGCGCACTGAAATACATTTGATTTAATTACACTAAATGTACTTAAAGTTCTCTGTTTTTGGCAAAACCTTTCTTACTAAATGTATGAAAAGTTCATCTTTAGTACTACTTAAGCTTAAGATTAACTAAGTCTTCTCAACTCTGCTGTTTTGAGACATTATGAAGATGCACAAAAAGGTGCTTCTAACATAATATCTCAGCATAAAAAAAAGCTTTCTTTGTCACTTTTGGTACAATTGAAACCATCTTTCATACACTTTTAAATATACTTATACATACTAAATACAATTAGGATTTTAAATATAAGAATAATAGGCATTAGCTTCTTTTTTCTTTAAATATGTAATTCTATTGTAAATAGATTCTAATTTACTTGGTTATAGTTGCTGTCTATAATTGTTATAATATTTTATATTACTATGTGACAGTAAAAAGTAACAGGCTATGTCACTGTAATTCACTTATTTTAGTACTGCATTAATCCCAACACTGTTTAGCCTCAGCATAACATCACTGATGATAAACATAATTCTGCTCATGTGTTCACAATCAACATTAAACTCCGGCACACTGACAGCAACGCTGGTCACAGTGCATCGACACACTTCACAAGTGTCGATGTCACAGGCCACTATCCACTGACACTAGTCGATAAAACTGTGTAGGCCACCAGAAGTGTCACTATAAGCCGTGTCGTGTGGCAGTAGATTGTGTGGGTCAGGTGTCACGCTACTTAAGTGAAAATTACCTCTGGAATGAGCTTCATTCAATCTTTGACTGATATTGGATGAGAAAGTTTCTTAAGAGTCTCCACACGAATTCATTCAGTCTGGTCTCATTTTGAAATAAACAAATAAACAGTTGCTGTTTTTAATCTATACTAGTTCCATTCTTAAGTCTTAAGGTATCCATAGGCCACACACACACCAAATGCCAAGTGCGACCCAGGTTAGTGGACTGCCCAAGACAGATTTGAAGCCATATTTCCCATGATGGCTCACTGGATTCATTGAGACCTGAGAAGACATCAATAGTTTTGACTTTGCTCCATGTGATATACAGTTCATTTCCCATAAACTCAGTTTTGTTGGGAGCCTTTAGTGCCCGTTTAGCATCAGGCGGACAATGAAAAGCCACATTAGCAATCTATGTATATCAATTGCACAGTAGAGATGGATCCGAATGGAGAAAAAGTTTCAATAAGCTGTAGTTCGCTCACTCTTGCATGCAGATTAAGCATAAATAAATATATGGCTGCATATCAAATTGTTAAAAGAATCTTTTGGCAAAAGTAATTGCTGAGATAAAAAAAAAAGTTTTATATTTTTTTCAAGCACTCAAGCAATATTTCATCAGGTGAAGCAAATTCTTCATTTGAACAAAGCAGTTGTTATACTTAGCATAGCTAGCTACACTAAAAATATTTGTTAATAAACAGTTTCCTTATTTTGTGATATTCAAGTGATTTCTGTTTATTTCCACTTGTGAATTGAATTATGGAAGTTTTATGTCTGCTCTGTCGACTTTAATGTTGAAAATTCAACACTATAGTTTTAAAAAAAGTTACGTTTATTGGCATTTTAGTAGTTTGAGACAAGATGTTGTTTAAGAACTAATATAGAGAAAATTAAGTAAAATAAAAGTAAAATAGCAGAAAATGAACTGACAGTTTATTTTAGTTTTTTGTTTCCGTAATTTACAACGCCACCCCAGACAATGTATCACTTTAAACTACAGCTGTGTGATTAATCGAAATCAAATCACAATCGCTATTTGAAATGCTGTGATTAGCTAATTTAACTTTCCCCGCCCAGAGCAAATGCGTGACTGTCGTTTGTGTGTGTTAGTCTTACTAGCCAATTGAGTGAGCACGCTTTTGTTCTACGCAATCAGAATTACGCAACCGAACTATGTGGAACGTCCACAATAAAAATATGACAAAAAGAAACGTGCAGAAAAGTGCGGACAACTGGGATAATGGCGTCTGCTGCTTCAGAAGCATTAATAGATGAATTAATATCAAAGAAGAACAGGACATTGGTGATATGGGAATGTTTTGGTTTCAAAGTCACACACAAACAAAAACAGGTAATTTTTTAAGAGCTGTCGCAGAATTGTTGCCACGGCTTACAGATTATTGACCTAAAGCTTGACTACAAAATTAAATCACAAAAGAAATGGCAATCGCAATATCTGTCAGAAATCACAGTTTTCCCCAAATCGCACAGCCCTACTTTAGACTATTCAAATAAAAACAAAAGTCGCTTTTCAAACTTTTCAACATCAAAAGCTTTTGGAAGAAAGATTCAAAATCAATTACAAAAACTGCTAATTTACATATATTTGTTTTACAGTGTAGGTAATCCAGAGCTGATTTCTCTATAATAGTACTGTAATACTGTCAGGTGTGTGGACAAAACCCAGACGCAGATCAGCAATAAAAATACATTTTATTAATTCGGAACAAAAAAGTGGACACAGAGCCCAGATAACAGCCTACAGGGCTGGAAAAAACAAATAACTCATGGTAGGGTAATCAATCATTTTAAGTAAAACAAAATAAAAACAAACTGGGCAGAAAAACAGACAAGCATCAAACTACACGTAACAAAAGAAACAAATCAGCCCAGACAAAAGCACACTGGGAGAATAAATAGAGGAGCAAACAAAGGCCAAAACGAAGAACTCAGGTGAAACAAATTAACAAAATTAACAGATAACAAGACGGGCGGGATCAGACTAATAGACAAATGAGCACATGGGAAGATACAACAACACAAGCCATGTGCTTAAACACAAAACAAAAGCACAGACAATAAACAAGAGCCTATGCAAAAGACAAACTAAACAAGACATTCAGCTGCAACGCAACAACACACCAAGGCATGAACCTCTGACAAAAGCAAAATATCAAACAAACAGAGCAGACAAACAGACATGGAGCATGAACATCCGAATCCTGACAAAACTGTAACCACAGTAGACCAGTGCTAGAATCCGAATGCCATGCACACACACACACACAATTACAGACATGAGTACACAGTTCAAGATAACTTGATGCTGTGCACTCACAAGAACACAGAAAAAGAGTACATGGTTCAAGCAAACTCAAACCAATGCACTCAAAAAAAGAAAACAAACAAGAGAGTGTCAGAGTTCTGTCACAAAGCTAAAAAATAAAAAAGACAGAACCCTGACAAATACTATATTATATTATTAGTTACTATTATTATTATACTATATTACTACATTATTCAGACGCAGCAAACTAAACAGTTACCAGATGCTCAAAAAAAAACATAATTCTAAATGCATTTAGAGACTAAAATAGAATAGTATATTAAATGCTATATATGAGTGGATGATAAAAAGCTTTTTCTGTAACATTTTTTACTCGCTTCAGATTTTTTTTTAGAGTCCAGGAATGTGTGGGGAATTTTACCTAAAACAACAAAAAAAGATTAGCGTGTGTGTGAGAGAGTCTGGAAAAGGAGACTCCACCTCAGGAAGAGGATGCACCAGTCGACTGTGTGTTGCCAGGGCAGGAAAAGCTCAATAAGCTGAGAAAGAGTGAGAGTCAGGACTCAGGAGTCGAGAGAGCGAGAGGAGGGGTGGGAAGAGACTAGGAGGGGGCAAAAAGTGCCTGAAAGCATTTTGAAAAACACTGAGATATCTGGCAGCAAATTCCTCTCTGCTTCCTGCATCCCAGTGAGGGCCCTTATCTCTTAGATAGAACATAACTCTACGTGCTCCCAGAATAGCAAGGTTAAGCGCTCTAAGAAAATGGAAGCGCCCGCTTTACATGAGTCGGCAGTCTCTGAAATGTTTTAATCGTCGCTTTATTTTAAGTTAGTCAAAGGGTTAAAGCATCTCTACTGTAGGTGTTGCATACCAACATCCTTGTAAGACTTCTTTTTTGTAAAATGAAGCGAAATTTGAAAATGAATTTTATCAAGTCAAATACTGGTTAGAAGTCAACTATTGTATATTTTGAAAATTTATTTATTCATTTTTTTATTTTATAGATGTGTTCACATGTCAGCTGTCAGCATACCTACATATCAAGTACTTTATTATAAATATATGGCAAGTGTCCTTACAATAGAAGTGATGTTGTTGCTGTGCTCATGTATAGACCTTACAAGGGAACCAGCCGAAATAGTGTTCAGTTCACCTTTATTTGTACAGCGCTTTTACAATGTAGATTGTGTCAAAGCAGCTTCACATAGAAGGTTATAGTAAATTGAAAGTGTCAGTCCAGTTATTAGTGTTTGAGTTCAGTTCAGATCAGTTCAGAATTGTTTAATATTCACTACTTAGAGTCAAAACATTGAAGAGTAATCCATCGGTGCTAGGTGCCGGAGGCTGGAGAACTAGAGGCTCGTCTGTCCTTGGAGGGTCACAAGAATCAGTCTCTTGCTTGCTACTCCGCCAAGCACCAAGCAGCTGCTCAGGATACAGCGTGGTCCAGGATTATGGAACCTTGGAATCGTCATGTCATGGGTCTTGGATTGCATCCATGGCGCTGCATAGTCTCTGGGGGCCTCGGGATGAGTATCCCCAGGTGAAAATAGAGAACAAAGACAATAATTAGCGTAGCTGCAGTTCATAGTGTATATAAACGAGATGCGTGGAGCACATTCATACATCATACCGCTAAGTGATGTATTGAGTGTATGCTTTAATAAAAAGATAGGTCTTTAATCTAATTTTGAACTGCGAGAGTGTGTCTGAGCCTCGGACATTATCAGGAAGGCTATTCCAGAGTTTAGGAGCCATAAATGAGAAGAATATAGGAGCCATATTCTGGGTACTACCAGAAGCCCTGAGTTTTGAGATCTTAAAGAGCGGGTTGGATTGTAGCGAGACAGAAGGTTGGTTAGATAAACAGGAGCTAGATTATTTAAAGCTTTATAGGTAAGAAGCAATATTTTAAACTCAATATGAAAGTTAACAGTGTTGTTAACAAGAGTACGAGGATTTATCAAAGGTACATTGTTTAATGACTAAAGGAATCATACTATATGGGGCAAAAATGGTTAAAAGCCATATTCTTAAAACATACTCTATGAATATTAAAAGTAGAACCAGACAGTTTGATATTTATCATTATTATTATTATTATTACTATTATTATTATTATTATTATTATTATTATTATTATTATTATTATTATTATTATTATGCTATTTAGGCTGAATGATTTAGGTAGAGTATAGAGCTAAAAACTATAAACAAAGAAGTTTTTAAATGTTAAATGTAAAATTTATAGATAGACAGACTGGCGGATAGATGGACAGATAGTCTGAGGGATAGACAGACGGATAGACTGGTAGATGGACGGATAGATGGATAGACAGACAGACAGACAGATAGGTGTGTAGGGAGACAGACGGATAGATAGACGGATGGATAGACAGATACATAGATAGGCTGATAAACAGATAGACTGGTAGACAGACGGACGAACAGCCTGAAAGGTGGACAGACAAACAGATTCACCAGTCTGCAAAAATCTGCATAGTTTTCTGTGGATTTCTCTGAGCTCAGATTCCTTGTGGGCCTTCTCATGAGCCACTCTAGACATTTACACTTGAAGTCATTTGAATAATATTAGTTTAAGTCACTCCATTTAGATGAGTGGTTGATTGTATTATAATACTCTTTTATGTATTATAATACTTTTTGAGAAACGTTACATATTTATTATCAAAACACTCTCATTTAGGTCACGTCATCTTCTATCCTGTCTGTTCCTCTTTCTCTACCTTAAAGACTCGCAGCTGGCATATCTGTTCTGTGTCAGCAGCCAGTCGTGTGCTGCTGTATTGGGCTGAATGGGGTGGGCAGAGGTCTGTAGCAGCCCGGCAGACTCTGGTCCTGGTCAGCCTGGGCTGTGGAAGGTTGGAGGTTTGAAAGGGGGAACAAAGCCCTGCTTGTGTGCAGAGGAGGAGAGGAAGAGGCAGGGCAGGCCGACTGACAGTACCTGCTGTTGGAGGAGGGCGACCTGCAGGAAGTGGCCTATAGCAGACGCCATGCCAGACACACTCATGTTAAAGACATGCTTAAATCCATCTCACCACTACCCCTGGGATTTTAATAATCCACTTCAGTAACTGGACAATCATATGTACCATGCATTACATTCTCAGTGGAATTCCAAATTATTAGCCCTCCTGTCAACTTAAAAAAATTCCTTTAAATATTTCTCCATTTTCTGGTTTAATGTAGAGAATGTTTCTTTCAACACATTTTTCAACACACAATTTTTAATAACTTCTTTCTAATATTTTTTTTGTCATGATGACCATATATATATATATATATATATATATATATATATATAATTATTTATTTTTTTATTTTTTTTATTTTTTATTTGTGCTAGCAATAAATACAGTACAATAATTGCACTTAAGAGAATGTATATTTCCCACTGCTAAACATTTTCCTTTTTTTTTACAAACTATAAAGTAACAGAACACAATAAAAAGAAAAATAAAGTTTCATAAAATAAATATATACATAGGTCGGAGAGAGTCAAATCTTTATTTTTTCAATTAATTTTAGGTTTTTATTAACTGTGAATTCTTAATCTAGAGAGAGAATTAAGAGGGGGAGTGCAATGAGTCGTAAATTGAAAAGTGTTGGTTCTGTGGATGGAAATCAGATAATATTTGCGTATTTCTATGAAGATCGGATGGAGAAATCTAATGTAATCAGTCCACTTGGACCAGATATTTCTAAATGCATTCATTTGAAGTCAAAGGGAGAATGTAATTTTTTCCATCACATAAATATATACTATCTATAGCCACTCTTGGGTTGTTGGGGATTCAGGAATCCGTACATATGTTTTATACATTTTTAATTTGCAAGATACCAGTATTCATTTAGCTTAAAGAGCAATTTAAAGGCTTGGAGAGAAAAAAAAAAAACTTTTTAATAACTATAATGCACTGTATGGACCATTTATTAAACATTAGCATATAGTGAATTCATCATGTGTTAAGCATTAACTCAACATTAATAGACATTAGTAAGCTGTTTATTACTGAAGATACAAATGCATGCGTATTTTTGACTTATAAGAACATGTGTAATGTGCGTAATGATTGTGTTTTCATACTTTAATGATTGATTTTTCATGACTAAATTAAGTATTGCATTATTTACAAAGCAGTTATTTAAGCATAGTTGGTGGTTTTAAGATCATTCTGAATGCACAAGTAAATGATTAATAAACTATTCAAATTGACATTTATAATTCTTATTATTCAGACATATAAATATAATTAATTTGTTTGTTAATTTATGCTTTATTAACTTCTTCCAGTTTTGTGACCTTAACTAAAGTGAGGACTTTTTATGCTTTATAAATCCCTTATTAATGACAATTAAAGGCACAAGTAAACTTTAAATAGGAAAAAAACATAAACAACTTTATTAATTTCTATTCATTTGAAGGTACACAAATGAAACTGTATCAAATACATTTTTGCAACCTTATCTCAAATAAAATTACTGTGCAGTTGAAACATCCCTAAATAGCATTGAAATGTCGCATAATATTATATTGTTCAATTGTTATATTGTTGTTGTTTTTTTAATCAAATTTCATGTTATATTTTGGCACTTCTGTTACTCAGCAATGTTTAAACTTCACAGTCATTTGATTTTTTTTGATAAAATTGCAAAGATGTGTTGTTCATTATACTAAGCCTCAATTGTCATTTATAAGGCATTTGTAAAGCACAAATAGTCCTCACTTTAGATAAGATCACAAAACTGGATGAAGTTAATAAAGTATTTATTAACATACAAATTAACAGTTAGTATAAGCCTGAATAATAAGATTTATAAATGTTAATTTAAATAGTTTATTCCGAATGTGGAAGTAAATGATTAATATTCTTAAAACCACCAACTTTGCTTAAATAACTGCTTTGTAAATAATGCAATACTTAATTTATTAAGGAAAAATGAATCCTTAAATTATAAAAACACAATCATTAAGCACATTACACATGTTATTTTGAGTCAAGACTAGAGCATTTGTAGCTGCAATTATAAACCGCTTACAAACGTTTGTTAATGTAGAGTTAATGCTTGACAGGTAATGAATTCAATATATGCTAATGCTTAATAAATGATGCATAGTGTGTAGTTATTATAAAGTGTTACAAAAAGCTAACAATATTGAGCTTAAAATATTTTGTTTTGTTTTGTTTTGTTTTGTTTTGTTTTGTTTTGTTTTGTT
>CAIGQQ010034734.1:1057258-1070442 GCA_903798035.1 Danio albolineatus | reverse complement strand
TTGTTTTGTTTTGTTTTGTTTTGTTTTGTTTTGTTTTGTTTTGTTTTATTTTATTTTACTTTATTTTATTTTATTTTATTATTTTGTTTTGTTTTGTTTTATTTTATTTTATTTTATTTTATTTTATTTTATTTTATTTTATTTTATTTTATTTTATTTTATTTTTATTTCCCACCAACCTAAAAGAATTACGACTTTCTACAAAAGAACTGAGATCTTTAAGCCCCTTAAAAATGATTAATGTCTTAAATACAATTTTACAAGGTAGTAAATTGTGTATCATTTATGATTATACATTGTATAGTTAGGGTTATATGTTATAGTTATATGTTAAAGTTTGCCTGAGTTTAATCTAAATATTGTGATGCTGTTTAGTTGATGAAATCGATAAAGCCCAGCTAGATTTATCATCACGTTTCTTTGTTTACTGCAGTAACGAAGGCAGGACAGTTATTCAAGTCGACTAACACATTAACATGTAATTAAGTTTAGTATGACCAATTTTGTTTTACTAAATACGGGTCAGAATTTTTTTTTCACTTGATTATGTTAACTGTTATGCTGATTGACGATGGAACAATTATGTAATCATATTCATTCATTTTCTTGTCGGCTTAGTCCCTTTATTAATACGGAATCAACCGCCAACTTATCCAGCATATTTTTTACGCAGCGGATGCCCTTCCAGCCACAACCCATCTCTGGGAAACAGTCATACACACACATTCCCACTCATACACTACGGACAATTTAGCCTACCCAATTCACCTATACCACATGTCTTTGGACTTGTGGGGGAAACCGGAGCACCCGGAGGAAACCCATGCAACCACGGGGAGAACATGCAAACTCCACACAGAAATGCCAACTGACCTAGCCGGGACTCGAACCAGCGACCTTTTTGCTGTGAGGCGAACGTGCTACTCACTACGCCACCGTGGCGCCCTGTAATCATATTTTCACATTTTATTCATTAATTATATATTAAGTTTTTTTTTTCAAAATATTCCTTTGTTGTTTTTGCTGTAACCGGTGGCGCGGTGTAAAACAAAACATTTCATATTACTTTCCTGTGTACACCAATGAAAGGCATTTCTAGCCAGTTTATCTGGTTGTTTCTAGAATGCCATCTCGTCGCAATGTCCAGCATTTCAGTCATTACCCTCTAGAGCATATATATCCCACAGTGCTTTGGTGCTCTAGAAGGCAGACATTCCCTGACAGGAGGGTTTTAACATGCAGCTCTCCAGTTTCACTCGCCTAATTATTACGCCTTTGAGAGCAGAAGCTGGTTTAAGTAAAAACAATATTATTCCAGCATGCCTAAATGGTAAACCAGTCTGTTAGACAGGTAAAGTTTTAATAAGTCTAAGCTCACGTCTACCATTTCCAGTCTACCACTGTGTCTCTTTAAGAGCAATAGTGCATTTGTCATTTTCATTTTGTGTTCTAGCTACTATATGATTTAGATGGCAGTATATTGTCTGATGTTGACTTGCCTATGGTGGAGTAACACCCTGTTTATCTTAAATAAAGCTAATTTACAGTAACTCAGTATATTTAGTTGAGCGGGATGAGGACTCTTTAAATCAGTGGTTCTTAAAGGGCCATCAGCAGAAAAAAATAAACCGCTATTGGATGCAGAACATAGTTTTATCCATTTTTGACCACTTTAATGATAATGGAAGGGCTGTTGACATATATTGACCGGCTGTTTCTGAACTTTAAATCCAATACTGCAAAACCCATGTCATTTTCATATTTTATTTTTTTTTAAAAATGAAAATAAATGTATTATAAGTAGATCAATTAAACATGCTCAATGCATAGGCTTCTTTATGCGTTGACTAATCTTTACTTAACCTTTATGTTCAATCAATTCTGTAGCTATTAGGCCCAGACACTTCATTTTGTTTATCAGTTGTAACATTTAGAAATGCTTTTATTGTTCTAAATATCTGTTTTATATATAGGTTTAAAGGGAGCGTGACCAAAAAAAGGTTTAGGAAGCACTGCTTTAAACCTTATTTAGATGTTTCTGAATGTACACGCACAAGCAGTTGGTGAAACACAATGTCAGTCTACATTTAGGATTCATCTGTGCTGCGACAAATGTCTAACTATATCAGTACTGGATTTGATCAACTCGTGCTAGACTATTTCTAGCAGTTTATTGTGTCAAAAAAGAAAGAGGTGCATTTCTTCTATTTTGGACCCAGTAACAATACTTAACAGCGATGTTGATGGTTTGTTTTTGTGTGCTTTGAGCAGAATTGACCGGAAGATGTCCAGCACTCAGACCAACTACAAGTTAGATGAAGCACAGGCCATCTTCAGTGAGCTCCGCAGCATTAAGAAGGCCATCAGCACTGGCGAGAAGGAGAGGCAGGACCTCATCCAGGTCAGACAGACACCATAAGACCATATTACTCATAGGTTTTCCCTTTTTCCCTTTTGTGTTTTTTTTCAGCCCAATCAGGGGTGTAAATAGGACTTTTTAAAATTAAATTTAAATGGATTTAATTTATTTTAATCCAATGTTTGGGTTAGTCCATATTTTACCCAATTTGGATTTTAATTATCCAGCATTTCTTAGAGCAGTGGTCCTCAAACTTTTTTCACCAAGTACCACCTCAGAAAATAATAGTCTCTCCAAGTACCACCATAATGACCAGTATTGAAATACAGTAGCGTAGTAGGCGTAATTAAGCAGCTACAGCACTGCACAGTTCAAAAACGTGGCAGATTAATCCTTATTATTATAAATATTTATTATTATTATTATTTATTAGCCACTTTAAACAAAGTAATTAGAAATTAGATTTGCTTACTGCGCATTAAAGTAGACTTTGTGTGTCAGAAAAGCAAGTCATTAAACTATCACTGATATAAAAATACAGGATATGTCCTCAAAAAAATAATAATAATAATTAAGCCTATTAAAATCAATGATCACATCTGTGTTATCGTACGCATCAAAAGGTTAAAAAAGTGTGTTCATTTTTTAACTTTAAATATTTAGTGACTCCTCCGCGTACCACTAGAAGAAAGCCTGCGTACCACTACTGGTACACCTACCACAGTTTGAGAACCACTGTCTTAGAGTGTTTTTTACCTATTTGTTATGTAAGCATATAGTAAAACAAGGTCTATAAGGTAGTTTCTGCAAACAATATAGCAATCTTTTGTTCTTTTTTTACATTTATTTTACTGTGACACATGTCATTTTAACTGATATGGCAGAGCTCAACAATAAGGACTGCCCAATGGCCCGGGGCCAGCATGATAGATGCCTGGGACAGTAGACAGGATCGTTACTGGCCCGGCCTTGTTACTAATGTTTAATTTCCCTGCAACTATTTGTCAATTGGGTGCAAATACAGTCTTAGAATCGAGAAACATTTTGTGCTTTTAAGCCTTTAAATGCTACCTTTTCTGTAATGCCATAGACACCAAACTGCTTTTCAGTTCCTGTTATCTGATTGGAGGTTTTAAGCATATTATTTTTTCCATAACATGGTAACAACCAGTCCAGCAAAAAGACGGCAACATCAAAATATGAGGCTAAAAAAACGTCTGTTTCTACTGTCTTGAAGCAGATTCTTATGTGGGTACAACACAACGAAAAAATGAATAATTTATATAAATAATTATTTATTATGTATTTAAATAATTTAGAACTTCCATACTAGGCATGGGCCGGTATAAGATTCTGACGGTATGATAACCTTGAATAAAAATATAACGGTTTCACGGTATGACAGTATTGTGTTTACTGCTCTAAAATATGTTCTTTTTAAATGTCTGGCTAAAAAACAAAACATTTTCCCCCTTTTGAACACAATATATTTTATTTTGAGAAACATTTAAAATATTTTGGGACAGTAAACATGTCAGGCTGAATAATTCAAGTGAATCATTGACTTCTGCTGTCTTCATTTGTTTCAAAAACACAGATGTCTTTACAATTTACACCTAAAAAAACAAACAAAAAAAAAGTAAATAAAAAAGTATCACCCATACCTTAGGAACGGAATAGCAGAAAATTTTGGCGGTATGTAAAACCTTGACTTTTCCATACCATGGTATACCTTGAAAAAGTTTATCGTCCCTTGCCTATTCCATACTGCTCTCTTTGTTTGCATAACACTTTGAATTTTGTGCATCATATATTTATTAACATTTAAAAAAAAGAAAAATTCTAGATTCACATATATTATTTTTAACACATTATTTAAAATATGTGGCTAAGAATTAGCTATTAACTTCTTTTTTGGTCGGGCCAGTACAAAAAATCCTTAGCGTTGAACCCTGTATGGTCTAAAATCATATATGTATGTAAATTAATACCAAGGCAACTGAGTTACAGAAGAAGAAAAAAAAATAACCTTTTTTTTTTATTTGACTTGGTTTTCTAAAACTTTTTTTAGTTTTACTATAGTTTGACATGGTTTTTATTTTAAATAATATTTTTAATAATATTTGTTGTGGTTGTAAGTTTAAAGTACAATAAGTGAGAAATATTAAGTTCTGGAATTAAAGTTTAGTAGTAGTATTTAATTATTTATTTATTTGTAAATGAATTGTATAATAATAAATGTTGAAATGTAGTATTTCTATCAATTAAAGTTTTAGTTTCAATATTATTCCAACATCCAATATTACCCCTGACTTAAACATTCAAAATTACATTATGAACTATTGCTATTCAGCTCTTTAAAATCCACCTTTCCAGTCAGTTCTCACAGTATCCGATAACAGTCATCCTATTTTATCTTACATATTTTCATGACATGAGAGTAAAATATTGTCTACATAAGTCAGCGTGTGCAGTGAGTGCACCAAAACAAACTGAATAGACTTTGATTATTCTGCTAAGAGAGCAGCAATTACAACGCCTTCTGCGTCCACTGAAATATCTTTTATTTTAGGAGATGCTGCCATCTAGTGCTCACCAGTATGAATAACATCACTCAAATCTGTTGTGGCCTGTTGTTTGCAGAGCCTTGCCAAGCTGACGCTAAACTTCTGTGACTCCATAAATGAGGTGACAAACAATGCAGAAAGCCTGGCTGATCCCTGCAGTGTTCAACAATACACGGACGCCGGCTGCCAGACAGACCTCATGGGAGAGGTTTTACTTCTGTTTTATTCATTACTGCTCAAGATTCTATCATTTAACGTGTGATTGTACAGGCATTAATGCAAAGTGATTTGTGATGATCGTTTCTGTCTTTCAGTTTGGCAGCCAGGAGTCTTCTCTGCTAGCAGACCGAGTCAAACTCAGCTGGCAGTACGAAGAGGCCAAGAAAAAGTAAGTAGATTTGGATGCTTGAATCTTATAATATGGAAAAACAGATTCATAAGAATTTATCTGACCCACGTGCGGTATGTTTTAGGTTAAAAGTTAGTACTGTATTAAAGGTGAGAATTAATGAATGATGACTAGAATGAATATTTGAACTCATTCATACACATAAGAACATATATCATGGGTTTTCAATCTTTTGAGCAAGGAATCCCCTCATCCTAATATATAAAAGGTGGTTATGTTTTCCCGTTTAAACATGTTGTCACACTTGTTGTTGTTTATAAATGTTTGTAAAAATCTGTATGTTACACCTTCACTTTTTAACAAACTATAATTGTACTGTGAAATATATTCATTTATTTAAAATAATAATAATAATAATTTATTCATTTGTTTGTTTAGATTATTATTATTATTATTATTTAATTCAAAGTGTGTTGATGAATTTATTTGAATCAAATATTCATTTAAATATTCATTCATAATTCCGAATTGTTTATTTGAATTCAAATTGTATATTATTTTATAAAATGTACTTGTATTTTTATTACATTTATTTAAATATGTTTTTGGATCGTTGAATAACTGTTTCGTTTTATATTATTTTGGCGATTTTTGAGAAATTAAATCAAATGTGTATATAATAATAATGATAATAATAATAATAATAATAATAATAATAGTAATAGCAACAAATAATAATAATAATAATAGTAATAACAACAACAAATAATAATAATAATAATAATGATAATAATAATAATAATAGTAATAATAATAATACCTAATAATAATAATATTTATAATAATAATAATAATAATAATAATAATAATAGTAATAACAACTAATAATAATAATAATAGTAATAACAACAACAAATAATAATAATAATAATACCTAATAATAATAATATTTATAATAATAATAATAATAATAATAATAATAATAATAACACCTAATAATAATAATAATAATTATAATAACAGTAATCATAATAATAACAAGAAGTAATAATAATAATAATAATAATAAAAACAACAAGGAATAATAATAATAATAATAATAATAATAATAATTTTTGACATTAAAGAAAAATGAGGAAGAAAAAGAAGCAAAAATATTGTAATATTTTATTTTAGTTTTAGTTAATTATTTGAATTGTTCTTTTATTTATTAACATTTAATTGCAATTAATTTATTGTTTTAATTATTTATTTTTTATTATCATTTAAAAAATTAAAATTCGTTCTTCATTCAAATCTTTTATTTTCTTTTTTTTATATTGTAACATTATATTCTAGGTCCTGTGTACGCATCAGGCATATGCTATCATGCATGCTAATATACTGTACGTATTTGGATGTATCCACTTTTTCTGTTTGGCCGGATTATCACACCTCACCTGATCCCATCATGTGATTTGAAGGAGCAGAAGTAGTGGACTAAAGGTCTTCTATTCAGCTTTTCTGTTCTGTGATTCCTGAGAGTTGAGTCATGTGCTTCATCTGCTGCCTTTAAGGGAAACCTCGACTTTGGCATGTAACGACATTGCTGCTGCTTCCCTGATTTTAGTGGCTTGTAATAAAGTTTAGTGCTGGACTGATGTGGACTGCGCAGCATTTGGAAGCTCCTCTGGGTTTTTGGAGCAATGTTGGAGTTTTTGGCTCCTGGTTTATAAAACCTCTTTACAAGATGCCTGTTTCCATGGCAACAGCGCTGGCTGTTGACTGCCAGGTATGACATCACAGAAAGAGAGAGGGGAAGAGAAGAGACAGATGTGGAAACTTTAATGCTCTCTGAGTCACAATATCACTACGTCAATCTCCTTCTTTTCGAACAATAAATAACAAATAATATTATATTACATGCATTACGTATAACATTATTTATATTTATAGAGAGCCTTATATACACTAAAAAGTGATTAGTTACTTAAAGCGAATAAACCAATCGCCTTAAAAGCAACTAGTTGATTTTACAAAAGTAATGTAAATAAGGAAATAAGTAAACCCATTGTAACTTGGAACTGTTAAGTTGATTTAATTTTTTATAATTATGCAAATTGCACTCTAATCACTAATCACTTTTTCCAATACACCTTTATTATATTTGTTTTTTCCCCCAGCTTTTCTCTGTCTTGGAAGATAGCATACAGTAAAAATAAATCTGCTCTTCCATACTCCAGCATGTCTTTTAAATTCAATTGTAGATTTTATAATTTAACGAAGCACCAAATATGTAATATTGTGGTAATTACAGTAATAATTTGAAAACAGATGTGCTAAAATAGTCTGACACTGTAAAAAGGGATTACGTGCCTTTAAAAAACTACATAATTACAAAAATTATACATTTTTTTTTCTTTTTGCATAATTATAAAAGTCAACTAAACAGTTCCTAGTTATAATGGGTTTACTTACGTTATATTTGTAAAATCAACTTGTTGCTTTTTAGGCAAATGGTTTACTTGCTTTAAGTAACTAATTACTTTTTACTGTGTAGACAACGAGAGAGAGATGAACAAATTTTATTAATTTAAAATTTGTAAAAATATTATATTAATATTTAAGAAAAGTTTCAAGGAAAGTTTTTATCAAAATGATACTGTAAAAGTCGGGGTGTCACACCGTAAAGTAAAATTTTCCTTATTGCTTTTGTATTTATGTGCATGTATTGATTTGTTAATTTTTAAAATATATATTTTATCTGCATTTATGATCCAACTTTTTCTTAAAAGTATTGATTTCTGTATTTAAAAAATAATGAAAAACTGTACAAAAGCACGCACATCACTCTCAACTGGGTGCTCAGCCAAAAACACGCAAAACTGCAAATATATGTATCCGAAAAGGTGGCAACACCAAAGCTCCAAAAATACTAAAGTTATTCAATTAAGTGAATGTCAGCTTTTTTAATATGATAAATTTTGTATTTTTGGAGCTTTGGTGTTGCCGCCTTTTTGGATACATGTATTTAAAAAATAACTCTTTAAATTTTAACAAAAATTTTAATTGTTAACATTACACCTTCTCTCACAAACCAATTCCTCATATGTGTAAACATAAATAGCAATAAAGCACTTTCTGATTTAAAAAATCTTACAAAATACTTACACATCTTAAACTTTTATATTACATACATACCTTAAATCACAGGTGTCAAATCCAGCTCCTGGAGGGCCGATTTAACCCTGATCAAACTAATTGCGTCCTTCAGGCTTTTTTGAAATCTTCAGGTAAGTGTGTTGGAGCAGGGTTGGAACCATAGACTGTAAAAAATATGGACGTAGTATCCGTGACGTCACCCATAGGTTTCTAAAGAACCCAAAAGAAGCTACTAGTAGGTGTGGCCAACCGTCGCCATATTGTTTGCGCGTCATCGCACCAACCGAGGCATACCAAACAAGGGCAAAGAGGCGGAGCATGGGCGAAGCGTGAGCTGAGCTACAGGACGCATGCTGGCATTTAGCTAAGAGCTTACTCATGGGAGAAACACATAATATTTCATTACCTGCGACTCGTTTGTGTTCTGACCACATGTGCTTGGTTGTACACTATATCAATAAAGTGTCTAGTCTGTTGAAAACACTGCTGTAATACATCAAGCCACTTAACATCGTTCTCATGACGTTTTTCAACAGGAAGAAAGTGCGGATTACATCCAAATACCTCAGATATAGTCTGTGTTAGTAAATGCAGGGCTATTTAGGAAATAACATTGTATGACAACGCTTCAAATGACAATTTTATAGACTACAGCTGATCAATCTGTCAGATTCTGGAGTGCATTAGAGTTCTGAAGAACATTATAAATCATAAATGTTCCTAAATAAAGCAATTACATTTATAGATATGGTATAAGTATATAATTTCACTCACCTGGGAAACGGAGGCCTAGTGAATGGTTTGTGAGCACAATTAAGTGCACACAGCGTGCCATATCATCTGATAATTGCAGGAAATAATTCCAAAAGGCAACTGACTGTGTAAAGCCAAATAAAACAACACAAAAATACGATGAATATGCTGAGTTCAGCGGCTAATCAGCCGGAATCAGCTGAGGTGACTTGACGGCGACCAGCGGGACTAGCTGTCACTCAATTAGCCACGCCCTTAATTATGCAGACTTAATTTAGCTTAATATAAAGGAAACAGATGAGTTATAAAAAAAAATCACCCCCTCACAGTTGTCATGAAGGGTAATATTAACTTTATGAACCAAAATCATACATTGTACCAGGCTGTAAACACCTTTTTTTTCTGCTGTAAAGTTGGCCATTTCACCAGTGGGCTCATTAGAGATTTGCTCTATTATGGAGCCAGGACAGCCAGGACTAGCGGAATTTCGATGAATTGCAGTTTTAGTTACTTCCGTATTGGCTTCCCGAGGGAGAGCGGGAGGTTGCCGCTTGGTTGGAACTAAACTGTGCAGAGTGCAGCCCTCCAGGAGCTGGATTTGACACATGTGCCTTAAATATTACATGTTAACAATGTTATGAAAATGTGTCATTTCAAGATTAGGTCAAGTAGTATTTAAATGTTCTTTGTTATTAATTCTACAGACCCATAACCTATGTGAATACATACATACTGTGACATGAAGGTTTAACAATTTTAGAGGTGGAATAATTCGCATTTTAATTTGTTAAATTCAATATTATTTATAGAAATGTATGTGTACTAGGAGAAAACAATGCTAAAGTGTTAACCGTATTAAAAAAAGCTATTTTAATCTTGGAATAGCGTGTCTTCTGGAATATTTTTAGAACATTTATTATTAACTACATTGATTGATCTTATATGGCCTTTAATCAGTATTTGTTATTATTTGTATGTTTTTGTATAAGCTTGTTTATTAAGAAACTATTGTGATTTTAAATGATGTATTAAATATTTATTACTAATGTTGACATGGATATAATTAGTACTACTGATAGGGCTTGAACACAAACAAAAAAAACAAACAAATAAATAATTATGTCACTGTATAATCTTTGTGATCACAATCATCTCAACTTTTCTGTTTTTCTGTGTGCGTCTCTGTCTATCTGTCCGTCTACCTGTGTGTGCACGTGTGTGTCAGGATGTCCAGTATCCAGCATCAGTTGGCTCAGCTGGACAGTGAGAGCTGGTCTGGTCGTGCCGAGGCAGATCGGGACTGGGACTGTCTGCAGCTGCTGAGGGAGAAGGAGACTCTGCTGCAGGAGCTCACTCTGCTCAGCCAACAGCAGCACTCGTCTGACACACTGCTCCAGCTGCAGGAGGAGAAGCGCCGGCTCCAGGACGAGGTGCAGAGAGCCCACAGCGCTCAGAGTCAAGGGGCCAACCAGAGGTCTGAGCTCTTCCCTAACACACACACACACACATACTCATGTCTACGGCCACACACAATCTGCTGTTGTTGTTTGTGTGCAGAATTTTGTAAAACATCTACAGATTTGTGTGAAATTAATTTAAGGGTGGAGTTATTAAAAACGTATATAAAAATCATATATTTAAAAAAAACGTTTATTTAAGGTTTACAATGCAAATCCCTTTAGAAGCACTTACTTGATAATAGCCACGAAACAACAGAAAATGTCATTTCACAAACTGTATTGTACCTAAATCATCTGCATATTATTTAATAACATTATTGTGATTAATTTAAAAACATAATAAATATATATATTTACACACATTTACATAAGTACATTTTTTTTCAGATTTCTGTTGGCACAGATATATATTTATATTTTAATTAAACAAATTTTTTCATGTTTTGGATCTGTTCGTGCTTAATGTTCCTCATTCCTTTTTTTCCTGGATAAATTTTTTAATTGTTAAAAGCAAAAAAAAAGCCTTTTACTAAATTAATAATTAAAGGGCTGTGCAATATGGACAAAATAATCATATTGTGATTTTATTTATTTATTTATTTTGGGGAGTGTGAATATTACGATTTTTGTCAACTGTTTTTGCTTTTCAAACAAGCTACATACACACATTCAAAATGTATTCACTGCACAAGAAATGCATAAAACGTTTCACAATGAAATAACAGTATTAATTTTACTACAGTTGTATTTATTAAACTTGTCTTTAAAACAGACAACATAAAATAAATTTAGATTAACTAACCTCAACGCTAGCTAAAAACAGACACAACAGTACTAACTGCTTGATAAACAAAAATTGTCTTAAAAACAGACAACATGAAAAATAAAGATTAACTAACATCAATTCCAGTCATAACAATAAATAAATACTAACGTAAATCAAAACCACCTATTCGGTTCTCCCGCTCAACTTCATTTTGTGCGGAGTGAGCTCTGATTGGTTAATTTTTCTACCGCTCAGCTTAGCTGTAATTGCCCGGAATGCTGCGTCAGCTCTGATTGGTTAACATATTAAAGTCGTGCGCACAAGAACGTGAACAAAAATAAATAAATTATTTTTAAAAATAATATTAATTAATAAAAAATAAAATAAATAGTAAAAAATAAAAATCTAAATAAATTAATTGATAAAATTGCAGCCTTTGCGATTTAGAAATTGCATGTGCTTAAATCGCGAATCTTTATTTATTTATTTTTTTCCGATTGTGATTAATTTAATACAAATTATGCAAGTAATGTTTTTAGATACATATACAATTACAATTGTGTAGAGGCCATTTGAAAATGTTAAATCATAAAAGGTAATTTGAATTAACTAGAAAAGCATTTTTATTATTTAATTTGACCATTATTGAATTTTTTTTTGCAAATTAACATTTTATAAAATTCTATAAATTATCCAAGTACATTTTGGGGTACTCGTATAATTAAAATTGTGTAAATGTAATTTTAAGTTGTTATTATTAATTTTATTTCAGTAGAGAAGCTTTTTTATTTTATTTAACCATTAAATTTTAACCCAAGGGAAAAAAATGTATTGAGGTAAGACTCGTCTGAATCTTTCTTTTTCAAAAATAATAAATGAGCAAATTTACTATGATAAGTAAAGAATTTTGAATTTGGGAAGGAATAAAAACAGGGCCTCAGTTTGTGAATTGTGAGGGATTCAATCATGTGAAAACTACAAAAGTTGCACCAGCATGTCGATGAAGAAAAGCACATCTCAGTTCACTCAAAACATGGTGGTAGAATTATTTGTTCATTATCAGGAAATCTTGCCAGTAAAAGGGTTTTGTAAATGCCCGCAGAGGTAAATAAAGGTGCCCTCATTTCCCATCCGAACAACTCAAATCTGCTCATTATGTTTGTATTGTGTCTGAAACTCCAGCTGAGACATATAGGGCCCTTTTTTCATATGACGTCAATATGCGTATCAGCTTTCATGTGCTACCTGTACAGTTTTTCTCATAATGATATCGATATTGATGCATTATTATTTTCATATTAGCCGTAAATGGTCGTTTGTTACTCAAATTTAAACTGCAAAATAAATCTCATTCTAAAATGCACTTTGTGCTAAAATCTCTTAGAATCTACAGGGTGTGATTCTATTAGATCAGCTAGACTTCAGTTGGTTTGTTAAAGATGACTGATTGTCTAAGTTTGACAAATCGGTATTCATAGTCGTGTATGTTATGTAGGATTTTACTGCAGGAGAAGAGGAATGTTCTTATGAGACAACTAGAAGAGGCCACCCGCATCACCACATATCTACACTCTCAGCTGAAAAGGTACACACACACACACACACGCAGACACGCACGCTCATATGCTATGATACAAATTGAGAAGGTAGAAAGCAGGACTGTAGCTGTCATTTCCATAATTATTATAAAATGTATATGTTAAACATTAACATATAACATTACTGGAGTACTTGGATTCTTTTAATATGTATTATGTGCACATTTTTTATGCATTAGTTAACTTTTTTT
>CAIGQQ010034734.1:983987-1008214 GCA_903798035.1 Danio albolineatus | reverse complement strand
TTGGGTCATTGCGTATCCTTTCCTTATTCGTCAAGCGCACATGGCTATGACGTCACCGGCAGACGGCAGACCAGTCTTCACTGTAAACACGGCATTTTCGATAGCCATAGATGTTTTATATTCATTTGTTACTTTAAGTAACAACTCGACCTCGTCATCTGTCCTCAAAAAGACCTCTCTTGCTTTCTTTGCCATCGCGTTCATCGTTCCTCCAGCGTTTGTTGACTAACAATAACCAAACGCCGAGCGAGACACGTGCTTCCTGTTTATACCTAACCGCGCATGCTCAGAGTGCGCCAATGGTGCGCGAATGGTCACGTGATATACGTTTCTGGTGGAGGGAGATCTGTTGAGATCCGCTAGTGTGGACGCAGATTGTTTTCATGCTAAAACGCCGTTTTTAAACTAAAACGCACTAGTATAAACGGGGCCTTAGTCATCTTCGTCTCAAAGAATCCCCCCTTCCCCCCTTTTCCTCTATAGGGCAGCACGGTGGCCCAGTGGCTAGCACTGTTGCCTCACAGCAAGAATGCCTCTGGTTTGGGCCTCTACCCAGCCAGTAGACATTTCTGTGCGGAGTTCATGTTCTCCCCGTGCTCGCGTGAGTTTTTCTTGAGTCCTCCAGTTTCTCCCCACAGTCCAAAACATGAGACATAAGCAAATTGACTTAAACAAATCAGCACTATACTCAAATTCCACCAGCAGCATACCCTCATAGCAATTTATAAGCAGCAGGAGGGCGGGGGGTACTCGAGATCTACCTGGGCTCAAACTCACCTCTCGCCCTGCAAACGGGAGGGAGCCCCGGGCTCGAGGATCTTATGAGCTCAGGGCTCTCTCCCGGGACAGCATGGCAAACAAGCTTTATTACTAATCATCATCTAAGTCTGAACTCTTGAAAAACAATAATAAAATGACATACATACTGCACACCTTAGTTCCAAAAACAACGAGTAAACACTCCATATCTAATAACGATTACAAATCAGCACAATTTATCTACCATGATTTTGGTTATATAATCTGATCACTGTTGGTAAAAATGACTTCCTGTATCTTTCTCTGCAACACCGGTATTGAATTAATCTTGCACTAAAAGAGCTTGCACACATTTGGACTGTATGAAAAACAGGGTGATTATCGTGGGGTCATCATACTGACAAATCTGTCCATCATTCGATCATGTGCAATCTCTTCTATGGTGGGTAGTACACACCCCACAACAGAACCTGCCCTTTTTATAAGCTTATTTAATTAGTTTTTTCCCTCTCCAACAGTCTCCCTCCCCAGCAGGTTACAGCATACAGAATCCCAGAAGACACTGTTGGGAAAAAAAGAATATATTCTTTATTATTTTTGTATATTTTTTGTTCATTACACAATTATATTGGTATTGCTTAAGGTAAAATATTAACTGAACATCTTCTGTTAAGTTTGCATACTGATGCATTTTTGCAGAAGTAGAAGTTTCCTGCCACTGACTGGAAAGATCTCACTTAGCTTTCCTTTACAATGCGAGGTTCTTAAAGGTGTGAAAACAGAATGTTACAGAGCATGCCTTATCTGATAAAAGTTTGCAGATAGAGGAAGTATGATTGTTTGTGGCCAGTGGAGGACTGGAGAATGATTGACAAGTGACTTCTAAACTCCACCTGTTAATACCAGCTGCCTATAAAATTTGGAGTCAGAAAATGAACTTGGTTGCGAATCGAATTATTCATTTGTTTACAATAAATTGTTACGATGTTTGACATTGAAGAAAAACCTCTCCTGACCTTTTTTATTGAACACGCATGGAATTGATGATAATTCCAACAACACCACAGAATCATAAAAACTTTTTAACAGTGTCTGACACACACCAAAGGACCTCAGTAAATGAATGCGACTCTGACCCTTCTTGTACACCTGAATTGTATTTTCAGACCAATCGAGCCTGTTGTTCAGATATGCACCCAGGTACTTATAAGATGAAACAAATAAAATAATATATTCTGAATAGTTATAGCCATATAACATCATTAGTTAGCCATAAAATTATGACGATTATAGACTCCACTGTTAAATTTGCTGATGACACAACGGTGGTGGGCCTAATCACAGATAATGATGAGACGGCCTACAGAGAGGAGGTGAACTCTCTGGCACTATGATGTCAGGAAAACCACCTCTCACTCAACATCAGCAAAACCAAGAAGCTGGTGGTGGATTTCAGGAGAGAGAAGAAAGAACACACTCCCGTCACCATCAACGGGACACCAGTTGAGAGGGTCAACACTTTCAAGTTTCTCAGAGTTCACATCGCTGAGGATCTGACATGGACTGCTCACACAGACGCAGTGCTGAGGAAGGCACAACAACGCCTCTTCTTCCTCAGGCTTCTCAGGAGGTTTGGAATAAGCCCCCACATCCTCCCTCTTTCTACACCTGCACTGTGGAGAGCATCCTGACTGGCTGCATCACCACCTGGTACGAAAACAGCACCAGCAGCAATCGCAAAGGTCTACAAAGGATTGTGCGAACTGCTGGCCGCGTAGTAGGAGGTGAGCTTCCCTCCCTCCAGGACATCTACACCAGGCTGTGCATGAGGAAAGCCAAGAGAATCATCAGCGACTCCAGCCACCCAAGCCATAGACTTTTTTCTCTGCTACCCTTAGGCATATGGTTCCGTAGCATCCGGTCACGCACCAGCCGACTGAAGGAAAGCTTCTTCCCACTGACTATCAGGCTGATGAACACTTAACACACCTTACACAAACTCATACCACTCACTGCACATCAACATGTAGCATGCACTGCACTTTAATCAATCCATGCTTAAAACAATACTGCCTACAACTACATGTACACCTATTCACATATTCATCGTCTTATACATATTGCTGTCAACATTGCAATTGTACATTGTTTTGTTTCCATTTGAGAGTATTTCGTGGTATGTTGTATTTTGCACTGTCTGTATTTTTGCAAGGCGCCACGGTGGCCTAGTGGGTAGCACGTTCACCTCACAGCAAGAAGGTCGCTGGTTCGAGCCTCAGCTGGGTCAGTTGGTATTTCTGTCTGGAGTTTGCATGTTCTCCCTGTGGTTGCGTGGGTTTCCTCCGGGTGCTCCGGTTTCCCCCACAAGTCCAAAGACATGCGCTATAGGTGAATTGGGTGAGCTAAATTGTCCATAGTGTGTGTTTGTGAGTGAGTGTGTATGGATGTTCATAAGGTTCATTCCGCTGTGGCGACCCCGGATTAATAAAGGGACTAAGCCGAAAAGAAAATGAATGAATGAATGTATTTTTGCATTTTTGTCGCTGTATTTTGCACTGTCTGGAGCCAGCACCTAAGCTTTTCACTTATCATAGCACACGTGCTGCTAATGATGTGACAATAAAAGTGATTTGATTTGATTTGATTGATTTAGAGTTGAACAATTGAAACCATTCGTTAAAAAAAACTGTGATTGAAAACCTAATATTCAAAATATGCAGTTTATGTGACTCTATACATCTACCAATCCATGCACAATATTTTTAAATGCATAGTTTGTTTTTGCTACAGTACATATTTGACTTTTCACTTGTCATCTATGTTTTTAATATTGTTGACTATTTGTGCTGTGAAATGGGGCAAAAGATTTCCTCACAGTGCATGAGGACCTAATATGTGTATCGAATATACAAATAATATGGTGCTCGTTTAATTTCCACCAACCCTGGGCTTTTGTGATCTTTGGAGCCCTAGTGCTGACGTTCTGTGGCTGAAAACCCCACTGAGCCCCTCCAGTGGCTTCTGGGATATGATCGGCATCTCTGCCATTAGAAGAGTCACTGTGGTTAGTGGTGAACGCTCATAACTACACAATAACCCTTGCGTTTGTTTTTGCACACTGACACAAACATTGCCAGTGATCATTTCAAGGCAGGTCTATTATGTCACTTTAACCTCATATGAAGTGGGGTTGTTAAGTTTTGTAGTGGAAAAACAGGGTAAACACTGATGTCATACAGCCAAATACGATCAAATGAAACAAGTTTTAAATTAACACGCATAGTTAAACCAGACATACACTGTATTTGGATTCATGAGGTTGCTTTTTAAAAAATAAATGAAAGAGATAATTCACCTATAAATAAAAACCTAATTCTTATTATTTACCCACACTCAAATGGTTCAAAAACTGTGTTTCTTTCTTCTAATGAACACAAAACAAGATAAACACAGCAATTGGGATCAATAGTAGGAGCAAAAATGAAAGTCAATGGCTGTTTTTAATTACAACTTTCGTCTATTGTGCTCAACGGAGGAAATGAATGCAGGCAGGTTTGGATCAAGAAGAGGATGAGTAAGCGATGATAGAATTTTTTTTTTTTTTTTTTGGGGTGAACTATTTCTTTAATACTTTTATTCAGCTAGGACAATTTCAGTGTATTTTTACATAAAGTATTTTGGTGTTTAAAAAAAGAAAAATAATTGACTATTTTTTATCACATGAATAGATAATGTTTTAAAATCTGTTGAATTTACAATATGCTTTTTTTTTATCCAAAGCAGTTTACAAATGAGAGTAGAATAAATCAGAGCAACAATTGGATACTGTTGACAAAAGTGTTGAAAAAGAAGAAAAAGTAACGACAAAAAATGTATTAAAAATGAGCAACAGAATGATTCTTGAGAACAAAACTTGACAACTCAATAAACAATCAAAAGAGCAATAATATGACAAGTCCCAGTGGGTCTAACCCATAAACCATAGAACAACAGTTATACAGAACAGTTTACAAAACAATACAATGCAATACAATACAATTAAGTGTAGGTGTTGGACTATTAGGTAGGTATAAGATTCTGACGGTATGATAACCTTGGATAAAAATATCACGGTTTCACAGTATTGTGATCACTGCTCTAAAATATATTCTTTTTAAATGTCTGAAAAAAACAAAACCTTTTTTCCCTTTTTTATTTTGAGGTACATTTAAAGTATTTTGGAGCAGTGAACATGTAAGGCTAAATAATTCAAGTGAATCCTTGACTTCTGTCTTCATTAGTTTCAAAAACACAGATGTCTTTACAATTTACACCAAAAAAAATAAAAAAAAACGTAAATAAAAAATCTTACTCATACCTTGGGAACGGTATAGCAGAAAATGTTGGCGGTATGAAAACCTTGATTACTCCAAACCGTTTGTATAAATATGCAATACATATTTATATTGAGGTAATAGCTACGTTTTTGAACAATGAAACTAAAACACTGTCCAATTTAGGATTGGAGGTTTCATGACTATGGCCCAATCCCAATTCTATTTTTGTACCCCTACCCCTTCCCCTTGGCCCTTACAACCGAGGGTTAAGGGGAAGAGCTTCAAAACTTACCCGAAAGAATTAGGACAGCACTTCAACATCTGCACACGTCATCATATGTCATAGCGATCTCTTGCTTCATGAGATCAGACGATCACGACTGCTGTAGTTATTCCAGTTGTGTTATTTGTTGGTGTTTTATCTTCAGGAAATCACTGAAGGCATATATTATGTAATCATAACGATCTAATGTAGCAATAAGATCGTAACTATACTGTGTATTTACACAGTGGCCATATTTATCTGTGTAAACACACGAAAACAACATTAACATTATCCCAGACACTGTAAAAAGCTCATTCTCAGCCACTAGACTTTTCTGACAGAGTATCTTTTCTGCCGAGTGTCATCGTGTGTCAGAATGTTGTGGGACTGCTGTACAGGAGTTATGATTATGGATTATAGATTGTGAAATTTGACGGTAAAACACGAACGCCGTTATGAATATATTAAAACGTGTTTGTTTTTCGTAAAAATTCGTAATAATGACAAAAAATACTAATTTGTGGATCTCCTTACTTCCGGGTTCAGTTGAGGCAAGTGTATTCTGGGAAATTTTCCTACCCCTCTGTTTGAAGTGTGGTCCTGAAAAATCTTCGTTTGAAGGGGTGTATACCAACACCAATACCCCTTCAAATGAACATGCAAAACGAGGGGTAGGGGGAAGGGCTAAGGGCCAAACTTCATTGATTGTACATTCCACCATTAAGAGCAGAGTGTGAGGGTTTAATTAGCAGAGTAATAGCATAGTTTTGCTTACAAATATTGCAATGCACACAACATTATGGGTGACATATCAAGTTCAAAAGAGGACAAGTTGCTGGTGTGCATCTTGCTGGCGCATCTGTGACCAAGACAGCAAGTCTTTATTGTGTGTTGGCTGCTATAGCCAAATCTTTAATCACTTGTGCCAATATTGAACTTTGGTTTTAATGGTACCAGCAGAGAATATTTTGGGCTGTGAACAATGTGAAACTTATTGTTTTCTGATGAGTCCACCTTCACTGTCTTTCCCACATCAGGGGGAGTTATGGTGTGGAGAAGCCCCAAAGAAGCAGACCACCGAGACTGTTGCATGCCCAGAGTGAAGCATGGGTGGATCAGTGATGGTTTGGGCTGCAATAGGCCCAACATGGCATTCCCTAGGGCCAGTAGTTGTGTTAAATGGGCACATCACTCCCAAGGACTACCGAACCATTCTTTAGCACCATGTGCACCCAATGGTTCAAATACTATATACTACTATACTACTATATATCAAATACTATATACTACTATACTATATATTGAAGGAAGTGTAGTGTATTAGGATGATAATGCACCAATACACACTGCAAGACCGGTGACAGCGTGGTTTGATGAAAATGAAAGTGAATTTAAACATCTTCCATTTTTCCAGTTTTGATGTTTCCATAAACCTGATCCAAATATTATTGAGTCACTTTAGGGGTGTTTTGGAGGAGTGAGTCAGGAAACATTTTCCTCTATCAGCATCACATAGTGACCTGTCCACTATATTAAATAAATAAATGCACCCTTAGAGAACACTTTCACAAGTCTTTACAACCCCCCAATCCAGTTTTAAATTCAGTATTGCGTACTACTTAAATACGTGTCCTGCATGATTAGCTCTTGCTTCCTTGCTGTTGATTTTAAACCCTTTTTTCTTCACTTTGCTTTTATCGCAAGGGATTTTCCACAAGCATTTCCTACCATTCTTTGAGCACGCCGGATGTAGACAAATGAAACAGAAGCTAGGAAAATGTAAAAAGCTCCAAAGAGTCCTCCTGCTTTCAGTAACGGTCAGACACTGGCAAACTGCCGCAGATCAAAGGTAGCATGTGAAAAAAGAGGAGGACGTTTCTTTCATCGTGTTCCTCATTCCCCAAAGAAAAAACAACAAGCTTCGCCTGCAAATGGTTCCTGCAGAAATCTCCAAAGCAGGCAAAAGCCTCTTAAAGCATCATACAGTACATGACTTGCATTTCAATTGGGATAAATGCTAGTCACTCTGGCTGACGTCCCTAACTTTTACAGGATGAGGTGAGATGTTATGTAATTGAGGCTATATGTGCAGTGGGTTGGGGGTGTTGTGCAATTTTGCGTGTAGGGATTGGAGTGCAAGAGAGGAAATATTTATGTTTAAAGTTAAGATTTAATGTTGAAATAATACAATTACTGAAATGTATCATCAAATATATAGTTTATCGTATATTTTGTATTGTTTTCTATGTATTGCAGCGTATTTATTATAAAAGAATTTGGGAAAAAATGTAAACCAATCTAAAATTTGTTGTGATTGGAAATCAGGCTTATTCCACCAAATATTGTTTCATGTGTAAGTTCAAAGATATTGACTACTAAAGTTAAAAGATTTTATTGTGTTATTTTAAAATGTCATTAGTAGAGGATAATTAAATTCTGTCACAATTTACATTTTAAGCAGTGTTTAAGCATTTAGCAGATGCTTTTATCCCAATTGACGCATAATAATGGTGAACGCTATCATATATTAGCATTGTCAGAATTATTAGCCCCCCTTTTGTTTTTATTTTTTAATTAAGTGTTTAAATTATGTTTAACAGAGCAAGGAAATTATATCTATCTATCTATCTATATATATATATATATATATATATATACACATACATGAACACACACACACATGTTTGTTTTTGTAAAAAGTGGGTATATTACATAGGTTGCCATTCATTTTATACTATCCAAACCGTATATTATATTGCCCTCACCCCAACCTACCCCTAAACCCAACCATCACAGGAGACTGTGTGCAGCTTTACTCTCTGATTAAACTCATTCTGTGGGATTTAGAAGCTTTTTGAGAAATGAGGACATCAGCAATGTCCTCATATTTCACCTCCTTTTTGTAATACCTGTGTCATACCTGTGTCATTGTACAGATTTGTGTCCTGACATGTCACAAAAACACGTACACATATACTGTATACACCCATATTTTTATACAAGCAAAGATCATTTTACCAACAAATAGTTTTGTATCTCTCTCTAAATGGGTGGGCTGATTTAAATAGCAGACAACAACTTGGGGAAGGGAAAAACTCTCTCAGTCTTTGGCATCTAGTGTGTTCATATCTGCCAATAATTTTGCTCAAGTAATAGGAAATAAAATGCCATATACCCCTAATGAAACCACTTGCAAGCACCATTTACGCATTGTGAAACCAAGGAAAGAAACACACTCGCATGCAAATAACACTGTGTGGTTTTTTCATAATATATGTCATAAAAAAGACTGGGACCACAATTTCTTTGGACTAGGCAGCCACCTAAACTCATGTCCATGAGTTTTGTTGTTGGCTCACAGAAAGATTTATAGGTTCGCACAAACAAATTTTATAGGTGCAGAGATGTTTTACTGTGTTGTTGGCAGTGTGAAATAAGGTACACTGCGTTTAACTAACAAAGCACATTTAATACAGCGAGTTAGGTGCTACGCTAAGCAAGAATCTCTCATTTGGAACCCATTAGGGGAATTAACATCCTGCTGTGCTGAGGAATGCTGTATTTACTATCAAATTTACAGTGAAAAGGTTTTAAAAGCAGTTCCATTCAACACAAACGCTGATTGTTTGTTTTTCAGATGAACTGATGGCTACTGTTTTAGCGAGTACAGAGTAAAAGGACGGTTGGGTAAATTTGAGCATTTATTATTTCTTTACAATTGCTTACATGCTGCTCATTTTATCAGATCAGATCAGTAGTATGAGAAGTCAGTATGAGAAGTCATTTCATTTTCATTATGACAGCTGAAGGAAGTAAGTTGCAAGTAGATATAGACACTGTACTTTCAACATTTCGAAACAGGAAGCCCTCTTTTAAAAGAAAACTTTTGATTTAATTGATCATTAGTTATGATAAGCTTTATGCAGTTGGCTTTTCGCAGATGCTGTATTGTGGTTTGAATCATATTTGAAACAAATGTTTTGTCATTCAAGCATGAAAAAGTCGTGTCTGTTTATTTAAGGAAAAGGCATACATCAAGGTTCAGTGGGTCCTCTTTTATTTTTATTATAGATCTTCTAATATATAGTGCTGTATAGCGCAACTATACAGTATATTATGTTTTTCCAAAATATAAAAATGATGTATTTCAGCATTAGAAACAGGTAGTCTTACAGGTTTTTTTATTATTATTTTTGATCTTAAGAAAATGTTTGATTTAGTTGAACATTATCTATTATCTATAAACTTTACGCTGTTGGCTTTTCTCAAGGTGCAGTTTTAATTTAGAATAGAAAACAATTAGTTATCATTCAAGGCCAAATAAATGTTTATTGAAGAAAAAGGCATGCCTCAAGGTTCAGTGCAGTACTACGTCTAATTTTATTTATAATGTTTATTCATATTTTTCCTTTTTGTGCAGACTTTTATTAGGAAAAAGAAGATATTTTCAAGAATGTTAGAAAATTAGTTGTTAATGTTTAACACTATAGAAAATGTTAACTAGTTTTTTTTTGTTGTTGTTGTTTTTTTAACTACAGAATGAGCTTACCATTTTCTACCATTTAAACAAATATATGTTGTTTATGTGTAACGGACAAAATAAAATTAAGCTTTGAAAGAACTTGAGTGTGGGTAAAAGTCCAGTTTTGGGTGCACTATCCCTTTAAAAAAAACTAAAGCTCATACTATGGTTTTTGGAACAAAAAACAAATAAGTAAACTCAGCCTGATCTCACGAGGAAACTTAACTATTTAACATTTTGTCAGTTTAGTGGCTAATGTACAATTTTTAAAAGGAAGCGTGGCGCCAAAACCACCCCCGAAACCCAACCGGGATAAGGTGATCTACTAAATTGTACAAATGAGTTTGTACGATTATGAATAAGCCACTAAATATAAATGTGTGTGTGTGTCCATGTATATACATTTGAAGTTATAATTATTAGCTCCCCCCCCTTTGAATTATTATTATTTTTAATATTTCCCAAATGATGTTTGACAGAGCATGGAAATTTTCAGCTTCTCTGATAATATTTTTTCTTCTGGAGAAAGTCTTATTTGCTTTATTTTGACTAGAATAAAAGCTGTTTTTAATTTTTAAACACCATTTTAAGGTCAAAATTATTAGCCCCTTTAAGCTATTTTTTTTTAACAGTCTACAGAACAAACCATCGTTATACAATAACTTGCCTATTTACTCTAACCTTCATACTCTAACCTGCATAGTTAACCTACATTACCTACAGTAATTAACCTAGTTAAGCCTTTAATTGTCACTTTAAACTGTATAGAAGTGTCTTAAGAAATATCTAGTAAAATATTATGTACTGTCATCATAATAAAGATAAAATAAATCAGTGATTAGAAATGAGTTATTAAAACTATTATGTTTTGAAATGTGTTGAATAAATATCTTCTCTCCGTTAAACAGAAACTGGGGAAAAAAATAAACAGAGGGGCTAATAGTTCAGGGGGGCTAAGAATTCTGACTTCAAATGTATATTTCTTTCTCTGTTAGCTCTTTGAAATATTTAGATTTGAAATATTAGATTTGTTACCAGTGTGCTACAGTACATCAACGCTTGTATTGCATTTTGATTTTGCAGATATAGTTTATCTGAATGCATCTGACCTGCTGCTAAATAAATTTATACAGAAAACTGCAAATTTATTATTTAAAAAAAATCCAATTTTTCAGCAAAGCATTTTCACTGTAGGTCTGAGTCCACTGTAGGTTCTCATTTACCTCTGATCTGATCTCACCTCAGGCAACATATAAATCAGGAACACTGCTGTTTCCATTTATACCTTTCATTTCATCTCTCTCCAACCATCCATATGTCATTTTTTACTGCTCGTATACCATCTTTTTGATCATCCTCAGCAACTTCAATATCTTCACCTATATCTGCCATGATTCAGCACTGACTCAAGAGTTTATTTTGTCTCCATTTCCCTGCCTCTAAACAAACAGCTGAGTGACACACACAACTGTATATGTGGCTTACAATGCCAGCAGCTAGCTCACTGCAACTCTCACATGGTCGCCACCGAAGCTAAGCAGGGCTGCGTGGTAGACCACATGGGAAAGCTAGGTTGCTGCCGGAAGTGGTGCTAGTGAGTCCAACAGAGTGCGCTCAACCTGCGGTCTGTGTGAGTCATAATGCCCCTGTATAGCGACAGGGACTCTATACTGCTCAGTGCGCGCCGTCTTTCGGATGAGACGTTAAACCGAGGTCCTGACTCTCTGTGGTCGTTAAAAATCTTATGCTGTATTCGCGGCAAAATTGCGTTATTTGTGCGTAAATAGACGCGTGAACATTTGAGTTTACTTGCTTCATTCGCGTGTACAAATCCGCTTCACTCGCGCGTCATATTTCGGCCTTCCATGTCAAATTGACTTGAGAACAGACGCGGATTCGCGTGATGGGCAGGGCTTTTGTCTATGGCTTGGTGACTGTAGCTTTATTGCTAAATGGATAACAGGGGTTTTATAGAGAGAATAACTGTGTTTATGTGCTTTATGAACACTGAAAAACAGCGTCGATCCATTTGGAGCTGTATCTGAGTCCAGTAGATTATTTCAGAGGTGCGCAGAGCTCTGTGAGCTCATAAACTCCTCCAGAAACTGAACCTGGATGATGGAGGCTTTCAGCTGTGCTTCTGACTGAACCAAGCCCAGTATGATGAACTGTTGTCGGTGTCGGCAGGAGAATTCCCCCCCGAGACACCAACAACAAGCGCTACGTCATAATCACACCCCCACAAGAGCAAGCTCCTGATTGGTTAATGCAGCGCGAAATTTCGCTGAAGTTCGCGATTTGCGCGAATTGCGCATTGAGCGCGTCAAACGCGCAAAACGCTCAATTCGCGCAGCGCCATCCGCATGTATCGCGCCGCAGGATGCCTATTCGCGCCTTTGCATTGACTTAACATGTAAATCACTCGTGCTTGATGCGTCTTCCACGTCTGGTGTGAATGCACCATCAGGATGTTCTTTGAAAAAAGAGTAGGGGTTTAACCCTGGCATCCTGGCCAGATCTGCCCATTGGCCTTTGTCCATCATGGCCTCCTAACCATCCCCATTTCATAATTGGCTTCATCACTCGGCCTCCTCTCCACCAATCAGCTGGTGTGTGGTGTGCGGTCTGGCGCAATATGGCTGCCGTCGTGTCATCCAGGTGGATGCTGCACACTGGTGGTGGATGAGGATATCCCCCCCATTGTGTAAAGCGCTTTGAGTGCCCATAAAAGCGCTATATAAATGTAAGGAATTATTATTATTATTACGATGACTCTCCATAGGCGTAATATATTTATACTGTAAAAAAAAAACATAGTTTATTATTTAATAATTATATAGTATGTAATACAATATATCATATAATAATTATATGGTTTTTTTTCTAGAAACACAGCCAGTAGTTTATACTTTTTTTTTGTAACACAAAGAACAATCAGACAAATGCACAAATATAGTATGATGTTTTATTACATAACACTATATGTTAAATTACTGAATACTGATAGTACTTTCAGTTGCTCCAAAAAAAAATATTACACCAATGCAGTTCTTTTGGCATACAAAACATAGGCAATGCAGGATTATAACCAGTGCTGACACTGTCAAAGTTACACCACGTATAGATTAACAACTTGATTAACATGTTAGCCAACATTAAATTAAAAGTGCACTTTGGGTGCTACGTTTTTAAATATCAAGGGAAAAGACACGAATGCAAAGATCACAGCACAACCACTGGTCCCCATGCGTCCGGATGAGCATTATTACTCTGATGAAGCTGTGCAATGTGGAACAAGCCATATGACATCCTTCATATCCTGTTTTTGCCAATTGGTGCTCCAAAGCAGGATCCTACTTAAAGCTAGCCCACAGTTTACCTGATTAGTCTTAAAATACAGCATTTTTTACTGATTGATTACATTAGCATTCTGAAAGACAAGGTAAACTACAAGCAATTCTCAAATAAACAATCATATACTGTATATGTATGTAAAAAGGACATTCTGATTGTATAATTAATTGTCAAAGGCAACTCAAGGGTGTTGCTGATTCTGGATTCAGGGTCACATTGCAGCAGATGGGAGCATGCTTGGTATTCAGGATGGATTTGTTCTTTGACCTTTAGATGCTAACTCTGAGAAACATACTCCGAGGAGATTTAAGACTTTGGTAGTAAAATGGGACATGATTTAAACATTCCCTTCAGTTTAAGAGCAAACGCTACGCTTCATTTTGTCTGGATTGTAGTCAGCGGAAAGGTCACAAAAATGGTCACGGCATAAATATCTATGCACTCTTACAGTATATTAGAATAAAAATACATCTGCTGTGGTTTCAAGCTGTTGTATATACTGTATCTAAACAAACTTTGGTCCACGTTCAAATATTAAGTACATTTGTTCACTCACGTAAAAAAAGAGAAAATAATCATGCATCAGAATGATCAACAGTGACCGTAAGGACAATATAGATATAACTTTTTTTTTTTTTTTACAATGACAATATCTCCATGCCAAATCAATAGTTTGGAATGATTTCTTAAGGATCATGTGACAACTGGAGTTATGATTCTGAAAATGTAGCCTTGTCCCCACATTAAAATATATAAAAAGTTGTTGTTTTTAATTGGTCTGTACCACAGTTCTATATGCTAAATGTAAATATACTACAAAAGTTGATTTGATGTTCATTTCAGATCATTTTGAAAATTTTTAATCTCTAAAAGCCAAAAAGAAGAAAAAAATTATAATAATGCAAGCTAGAGCTGCACGATTCTGGCTAAAATGACAATCGCGTTTTTGGGAACTTATTATAATTATTTTTGCTTAAAATAAAGATCGCAATTTACTCACGATCAGGCCCGGATTAACAATTCAAAGGCACCTGGGCACAATGTTTTGTAGGGCCCTGTACCTGGCCGCACCCCTATAGCTGATTTAAAAAATAAGATTAATATAATTCATTCATTCAGTTTCTTATCGGCTTAGTCCCTTTATTAATCTGGGGTCGCCACAGCGTAATGAACCGCCAATATAATTATTTTTTTTAAATAACATTAATCTATAATGTATTCCCCACATTTTTAAAATAAATGATATACAGCACATATATTTCTTTTCTACAGAGATTTAACTTCTTTTTAAAGCATTTAAAGCATACTTTGAAAACAAAATACTAATAAAACTAGTAAAAATTAATGGATTTTAATATACTTGTTCAAGTTCACTGAAGCAGTGCTAAAAATATATATTCAAGGTTTTTTTTAATGTATAACTTCTAAAAACTTATAATGCATATAATTTGGACATAACGCCTCTCCAATCTAGGTCTATACATCTGAGTCTTTCATAAACACACACTTATTAATGATTCCTACTTGTCTTTAACGTGATGAAGAGCAGGCAAAATCTGAAATGTAGTGGGGGAAAAAAAAAGAAGAACGTTTTTATCAGTTGCAGGATTTGAACTAGGTTCATGATCGATCGCGTCAAAACACATTGCCATGCGCTTTGCGAGGTACGCCACTCAAGCTGCTGTCAGTAGCACTCGTTCAAACGGTGATGGGCGGGAATCACTTAACTAGCTTATGCCAATGAGGTGCGCTATTTGCACTTAGCCAAAATAGACACTCCAAAATCTGCATTTTTTCCCCCCTCGCAAGGGCCCTAGTTGCGCATGGGCCCCTGGGCCTGTGCTCATAATGCCCATTGGTTAATCCGGCCCTGCTCACGATACTGTAGATGTAAAATAAAGGTTAATATGAGGAGGCTATTACTGTTGTTATTTATCAAATATATAGTAAAACAACAATACGAATATTATGTTTAGGTCTACTGTTGGTTAAAATGCTTTGAATGGTCGACTTGAACAGACTAAAAATATATCTTGGTCATTAATGCACAGTAAAGTGATGACATCAGATTACAACAGATTACAAATTCCAATGTTGAATTATAATATTTGCGACATACGCTTACAATCTGCCTTTGACAACATCATCAGACCATTTTGTTTCCACTGGTAAAATCAGACATCTGATGCATTATATTCAACATTATATAGCCTAGAGTAGTTATACTGGCACTGTTAAACATTTATTCTCATGCACAACACTCTGTGTTCACTATGAAAGAAAAAAATATCAAATGCGTGTCGTAATCATTACTTTAAAATGCGATATGATTGTTTAAATGATGTGCGCTTTCGGTTTCACTTTCACTGTGTGGTTTATACTTCTCACGCAGCTCCCAAACGATCGCTCTGTGCCACAAACGGATCGTTATTTACAACGTTATTACCTGTTATTCACAGCCTATGCAAGTTCTGTTCCCTTAAGTAGACATCAATCACAGGCGCGCGGGCCCGCCCTCTCTATGGTAACAGCTCACGTGTGATTTTGCGGCTGCAAATATATCACAACATGAAGACAGAAATGACATTTTTGGTTGAATTATACCTTACAAATACAGTATGTGACTCTTTCAACACCATTTGGAGGTGTCCACGTTGCTGAGCAATGTATGTTAAACAATGTGAAGACTTGTGCGGCCGCCTTTGCTTCTCTTTTGAACTTGAATATAGGATTGGCAGAATCGTAGAAATGCTGGATTAAGATCGTCTAGGTGGTCGTATCGAGATCGCGATCCTTTAACGATTAATCGTGCAGCTCTACTGCAAGTACACCAAATTGCAATTACATCACTGTAATTAAGATGAAATGAATGTACTGAATATGCAATAAAGGATTAATTAATAAATAAATAGCTTTGCTGAATCAATCGATGCCAATAAGAAAACTGAAACGCACACAGGAAACATGCGTCCATACACATCTAACAACCACTAATTCAGGCTTTTTAAACTCTGAACCCCCACGTCTTACCTTCTTTCCATGATTCTTTCCTGTTGTTAACGTTTAACCTCTGCTATTTAAAGGAGACCTGAGAATCTGGCCTCACATTAATCAAAGATGAAAGTCTGCAAACAAAACCTCACTGTTTAAACCCCAATCTCCCAGCTTTGGCTGAATAATTGTGTATACTATCACAAAAACGTTACATCATCCTGCGACTGAACCCAACGCCAGTGTGCGTCGTACTCCAGTTGAACTTTGCCGTTCTTTTTACAGCTCTCCAGCTCAACCTTGCCATTTTTGTATGGTTTGACTTTAGGGCTCAGATTCTTCCCGAGCTTCTCAGTGAGACAAGCTCTGGTCGAATCTGTGCTGACCATTTGAGTCGTCGTTTTGTCCAGGATTCCATTGGTCTTGGTAGCTCTCGCTGTCTCAGACGGTGCTTTATTCCAAACCTGAGCTTCTTCTTTAGGGGCATCTACTTTGACTTGAGGAGGTCTGCTTCCAGTGGAACTGCCGACCCCTCCCCCAGTCCCCATAGGAGTGGCACAGAGTATCGACTCAGTCCCACTGGAAGGGCAGTACTCATCCAGTTCATCAGCTAATGTGTCCAGATAGCTGCCAATGGAAATGTTGTCCAGCTTGTCGTGGGGATCATGTAGACTGCTCCAGCTTCCCCTCCAGGACGTGTCAGGACCCTCCCCTAAGCTGTACTGGCTGCTGGTCAGGCTGCTGCAGTGGCTGGTGAGAGCACCACGCTCTTCCAGGAGCCATTTCACTGCCTCGATACCCTCATGCAGTGCTAGCAACTGGTTCAAGATCTTGACGTCTGCAGCTCGTAGATGAGCCTGGACAGAGAAAATGAAAGCACACATCAAGACATAGTATGCAGAATATCACATAATCTAAGGAACATTTTCCACTAATAAGAACTTTTTGTAGAATTAAATGTTTTGCGATCATTTAGACATTATTATGACACCATGAACATAAGCTTCATGAAACCAGGAATGCAAATTTTTGTTTTTAGGGAATAAGCAGAAGGATTTTTTTCATAGTTCCTAGAACTACTTTTTTGTGAGTTTGCACTGCAGGAACTGGAAATATCAAAGTCAGAATGAACCAGAGGCTGCTGAGACTTTTAGTTCAGTATGATGTTGTGTTTCCACCGAATATTGAGCAGGGGTGGGGCTTTCTTTTTGCACATCATTCCTTATCACACTAATGGTAAGAGGGGCGTGGTTAAAAATATTGCGGCTGAAGCAATCTAACGTCAACAGAGAAGGACCAGAAACAAATGTTCAATTTTGATTGAAGATAACCAAAAATGTAACTGTTCACCTAATCAGTAGCATTATGCATGAGCAAAATAAACACTAGCTAAGTTTACATCCAATAATGCGAATAAACTTTTTTGTGCAAAACTGGATTATCGCATAAAAGACGTGCGACTAAAGCAGCGATTCCATCCAACGAGTCAAAGCGGACAAAATCGTCACTTCCTCATTAACTGGCACCAAATATCAACAGTAAAAACGTCATTTGCTGCAGTAGGAGAAACTGCGTCAATCTTTTTCTTCATTAAATAAATGACTTGCGCCTCCGAAGGCAATCCTGACACACAGTGAGCGCACGGTGGCGTTTGAAGGTGTCATACGCGGAGCACAGACTCTTGATTCTGGAGGTCATTAATAATATAATAACACAACTACTGAAACGGTAAGGCGTTCTAGAATGACCAAAACAACATTTCAGATGTTTTACGATGTGCTCAGCCTGCTGGTTTGTTCATTCACACACATTTTTATCATCACATGATCTCTTATAACAAAATCACATGACCTTTTTTTAATGCGCATACTGGAGTTTATGCGGTAAAAGTGTTTCCATCGCAGTTTATGCGCATCTTTCTTATCGAATAAAAAGTATATCCTACTCATTTATGCGCATACATTATTTATGCAAATTTTCAAAATGTATGCACATCATGCCGTTTCCATCAACTGTTTTTTATGCGCATATCCAAAATGCTAATAAAAATAGCTGGATGGAAAAGTAGCTATTGTCAATTTTGATTTCTCACAGACTTTAAGTTATAGGACTGCCTTTTGGGGGAATTAAATTAGCTGCTTGGTTGCTAGTTCTGAGTTCCTATAACTAACTAGTGGAAAAGCCAGTGGTCCTTAAGATTCAGCTGCATAAAAAGTCCTTTAGATTATATTAAAAAAAATTACACAAAGAAAAAAAAAAGAAATGTTCCTTGGGGAAACCAAATATGTTGCTTCTGTTCCATTGTTATAAATAACCCATAAACTACACTGAAAATTGTGTCATCTCATGAACATTTACATATATTAAAATACTGCATGTCCAAAGAAAAGCAGTTGCAGTGACGCCCTTATTTAAATATGTGGCAATTCAAATGATGTGAATGAGATTTGGTTTGCAAGGGGAACATTTTGGTCTGGTCCTTACACAAAGCTATTGAAAGGCTCTAAAGACTTGTGGATGTGTGAGTTTGTTTTGTGGATTTGTTGTGCTTTTTTGGGTTATTTTGAAAGTTGGACAGCTCCATTAAATGCTTTAAATGTGTTTTGATTAGTTCTGATAGCTGTAGTAAGCCTGGAGTTCACAAGCATGATTAAGTCCTGTGCTGACTGCAGAGCCAGAGGTCCATTACTGTAAATGCTATTGAGATTTATAGATCTTCCTGACAATATCCATTCCTCTAGTGAAGCACTCTTCTCTTCCTAATTCCCACAGCAAACTGGGCTAAGCAGTTTTCATATGCCATGTCTAAAGAAAAGTATAAATTAACTTTTTAGAACAAAGAACATTATAAACACTATAATTTGAAGTAAAAATGTAATTTAAATGATTACAATTTTGATAGATACTGAGAAAAAAAAATAGCCTTGAGTATACCCATGGGACGATAACCATTTTCAAGGTATACCGCGGTTTGGAAAAGTCAAGGTTTTCATACCACCAAAATTTTCTGCTATACAGTTCCTAAGGTTTTAGTTTTTTTAGGTGTAAATTGTAAAGAAATCTGTGAAGACAGCTTGAATTATTAATAATTCACTTGAATTATTTAGCCTGACATGTTTACTGCCCCAAAATATTTAAAATATTTAAAAAGTGTTCAAAATAAAATTTATTGTGTTCAAAGGGGGAAAAGGTTTTGTTTTTTTAGCCAGACATTTAAAAATAATATATTTTAGAGCAGTAATCACAATACCGTCATACCGTGAAACCATGATATTTTTATCCAAAGTTATCATTCCGTCGGAATCCTATACCGGCCCATGCCTACTTGAGTACAATTTTCACTCAAAAGTGGCTGTAAAATATTAAAAATAATTACAAAAACATATGCAACATACATTTTTTGATGTTGAAAGACGGAAATAGTATTTTCGAAAAAGTGTTTCAATATTATTTGTTTAATACATATAATATAATACACTGTAAAACCTAATAAGTTAAGGTAACTCAAACCATTTGAGGAAGCCGATCGTAACAAACCATTCAAGTTCAAAAAGTAATCCAAATAAATACTGTAAACGGAATCCATTTGAGTAAAAAAAGCAATTAAAGTACAGTAAAACCCAATAAATGAAGAGAACCAACTGAATACTGTAAACCCTAGTAAGTTAAGGCAGCTCAAACCATTTGAGGAAACCGATTGCTGCAAACTAATTGAGATAAACTAAACTACAGTATATGAGTACTGTGAACTTTTAATTAGCATTTAATTAACGCATAACCTTCAACATTGAGTTCAAAACTCTTTTGAAATGAGTAGTGTTAACTTTCTGTAAATTGAGTTAACTAGACTCATTCCATTTGATAAAGTTGCCTGTTGGGTTTTACAGTGTATTATAACATACATGTAAATCATACACAATTAATGCTACATTTACATCACTAAGTTCCTGTGGTACAAATCAATAGAGATTCTAAAAAACAATGCTACTGATTCTTTAGCTGGTCACGTGGCTTAAATCAATACATTAGATGCTTTCTCCATCATTAGATCCTACTTTTGCAATCTATTCTCACTTTATTTCTGTACATCTGTCAAAAAGTGAGGGATGTTCCCGAACGTTCCTTTTAAAAGACGTTACGAAGCTTCATTTGGCAGCAGTGAAGCATTTTTGTCAGGAAGTTATGCATTTACCCCATGTAATATGATACACAAAGTCCTGAACTCTTCTAACTGACTGAATGGCTCTCCAGCCCATAAAACAGCGATCATCAAATAGTCAAAGCTTCCTCTGAAAGCCACAGCACTTGCTCCCACAATCCCTGAAGGATAATGTCCTGTCTGAAACCAATCGGCGCCTCTTAAAGAAACAGTTCACCTAAAAAAGTAAACATTCTGCCATTTATTTGGTCATTTATGCGACTTAAATAAATCAAAAATACGGTCTTGGTCACTTGTTCATTTTCACAGCACTTTTTAAAAAATAATACTGTGAAATGAAATCATTACAACTACTTTTATGTTCAACAGAAACTCCCATTGGTTTGGAATATCCACAGGGTTAGTAAACGATTAAATAGATTTTATTTTCCATTTAATAACATTTCTGATGCATATTTAAAAAGAAAAAAGAAAAAGAAAGATCCGTGTGGATGCCCACTAGCATGAGAACAGGATGCTATCATTAGTTAAAGTGCAATGTGTCTGTCATAAATGCACAGCATACTCTTATACTCCTATACATCCAGGCTGCTGTGTAATTTAAAGGCCATAGTGCACTGCTGACGTCAACCACACTAATTACAGTACAAAAAACCCAAAAGAGAGCGTGTGACACAAAAAGAACAAATGGATGGGAAATACAGACAAATTTAGAAGGCAAGGATAAACAAGCTTTTTTTTCTTTCTTTTTTTTTTACAGTAAATCAGGGTAGGATGTAAATATGTGAAGGACTAGCGAGATTGAAAGAACAGACTGTAAGAACTGGCGTGGGCTGTGTTGGGTTGGGTTAATGTCAGCACAGCATCTCAGTCTGAGTAGCCGAGACTAATGAACGTACTCGTAAATATTCTCCCTGTCTCAGCACTGATGTGGTGAGCGCTGATCTGGCTGGGCCCAACACTGTCTGCATATTTATAGGTACATCAGGAGCCGGCTGAATTAGATATACAGTACATTCAGAAGTTTTGGGAGGGCATTATAATTTACGTCAGTAAAAATACAGTAAAAGAGTAAAGAATTGAATTGAATGAAAATCTGGATATACCTAGGCATAGCTGAATAATAAGTTTACATACAGTACGCCTCAAACATCATTGTTTCCTAGTTTTTATGTAAATCCTGATATAAACTGAAAAATCTGAACAAAACACAGACTCTGAGGATACACACTGGATTATAAATATGCACGCAACAGGCTGTGTATGATTGGCCACAAGGTTTTCTAGTGAGATTACAACAGTGATACAGAATGTCTTTCACTACTTTATAAATATTGTATATACAACTATATCCTTCTTTTTAAGTCTATTTAAGCTTTTATTAAACATACTATGAATTTGGGACTCTTATTTCAATTGCAATTTTGTTAAGCAAAAGTGTTCACAGCTCATGAAATGAGGGATATACAGATTATATATTTTAGACATATGCCAATATTCAATACTTCCAATATATTGCAATAATGAACATGCACAATATTGAATATATTAGACATTTATCTAACGTACTGATGACTACAAAAGTTATATTTGTATAGAGTTCATAACTAAAAAACTCAGTTGCATTTTTTATTAATTTAAGATATAACTATGCCAATTTTCACTGTTGATTTTAACGCATTGGATAATGATTACTAATGAGACTTTGTTGTAAAGTGTTACCTGTTGTTCTTAATCATCTTTTTGCAATTTATTTAGTTTAAAACGTTTGTCTACTTTTAACATGTAGCATACAATAAAACAATACATTCAGTATTTTTTGATTATTATACGTGTTAAAGTAACCTTTTTGCAGCTCAGAGCAATTGTGATTAAACTGTATATCCAATGCAATTTATAACTTTTGATTTTGTGGCTAATTCGTATGAATTCGTATGATTTAATTAGTACCATTTAGTACGATTTGCTCATCACCCAATGGCGGTTGGGTTTAGGGGTGGGATTGGGTGCCACGCCTCCTTTTTTAAAATGTACAATTTCGTACAACTGAACTCGTACGAACTCTGACATGACATTAATATATATTTTGATATTAATTCCTGTGTTCATTCATTCAATCATTTTCTTTTCGGCTTAGTCCCTTTATTAATCTGGGGTCGCCACAGCGGAATGAACCGCCAACTTATCCAGCTCATGTTTTACACAGCGGATGCCCTTCCAGCCGCAACCCATCTCTGGGAAACATCCATACTCATTCACACACATACACTACGGACAATTTAGCTTACCCAATTCACCTGTACCGCATGTCTTTGGACTGTGGGGAAAACCAGAGCACCCGGAGGAAACCCACGCAAATGCAGTGAGAACATGCAAACTCCACACAGAAAGGCCAACTGACCTAATAATTCTGACTTTAACCGGACCTTCTACTCTAAAGAACAATTTAGCATATTGAATCAATGCATGGAACCTTTAAATATCTGTGTTTTATGATTTCTGTTGGTTCAAATAACGTCCTGTTTAAGGAATAGTTAAAAGTAGAAATTCCCTCACATATGAAATAGTACTGGAGCTTTTAATCAATGAAAAAGACATTAAAGCACCATAAAAGTGTCATACAAGTTGTCCAAAATCTTCAACAGACTAAATGATAGCTCTTTATGAAAAAGATGACTATTTTATGTCAATATTCATTGGCAATTCGTTCCAGCAAGCTGTAAGCCATCATGACAAAAGCAGTGTGTTGCACTTGAGAACTGGATCAGTCCAGTTTGTTATCAAATAAATTAGACCGATTTTGTGAACTGAATTACCCAATTCATTAAAAACATCTGCTTTTGGGTTATTTTTAAAGTAAATTCCCCATTCATTGTAACACAACACAAGAGCAACCGCTACTATTATTCATATTGCACTCTTGGTTTTCCATAAATCAGCCATAAAAGTTAAAAAAGTCAAAGAAAATGAGCAATGACCGAATTTTCAGGATTCTGGGTGACTATTTCTTCATATATAGATCTTAATGTTATGTAAAATAATGTTAAATAAAAAACAAACAAACAATGCAACTGTAACCCCATGCAATAGAGTCCACTGTTGCAGCAATCATCTTCCACACAGAGCCACACAGTGACCCACAGACTCTCCTTAGGGAGAACATTCCACAGCGTCTGAGGCTCACGCTGGAGATTCTCACAGCCAGAAGAATTCCAGCTTCCCACTCCTTTAAACCATAGCTCATACGTCTTGTGTTCTAATCCCTGGAATTCTGGAGAGATCATTTTCCCTGCTGTGGTGTCCTGCTCTGTTAAGTATCACACCACACCACGTCACTCTGTGTGTGTATGCGTGTGTGTGTGTTAGAAATATACTGATTGGGTTATATCAGGCACAGAAATGTTACGAAATTATGCTGCAGTCTCAAAGATATCTAGAAATAATGTGCATTTTCTTTATTTTAGCCTAACAGACTTAAGAAAAGCCTTTAAAAATGAGGAGACTTTCAAGCATGCGGTCAGGTATGTGAAGAACGTTGACGTTGCCATTTTTGGTCAGGCCTTTGTGAAACGCTACAATAAGTGAAGCTGATGCATAAAATTTTTAGCTGCTGCGTTTAAATTTTAATCATTCACCCAAAAACTATTGGATCTGTTTAAGCATGCAGTCACACAGGTTTCTGTGTACTCAAGCTTTCTGCATTAGGCAGTCCTACTATTCCCTTTTCATAAGATGCCAAATAAGTCTCAAGTGTCCCTTACAAATACATCATGGATCATTTAATAAATATAGTAAGTTGTAAATGCCTCAAAAGCACACTGTTTTTGTATGTGCCTTTAAATGCTAATGAGCTACAGTTTC
>CAIGQQ010034734.1:925838-964023 GCA_903798035.1 Danio albolineatus | reverse complement strand
ATATATATATATATATATATATATTAGTCACAAAACAACTTTAGAAATGGAAAGATAAAACATTTATATTCATAAAAAAATATTGCAATTCTTTTTTCTTTTTTTTTAACTACATTTTACCAAAATTGTATATATATTTTTGTTTCTCTTGATTTTTTGCTATTTTCTCTTGATATTTGCTCTTTTTGAAAATTGTATTTAATATTTTTCTCAAACATATAAATTTGGGCTACTAATTTTTTAACTTTTCCCAGAGATGGGTTGCAGCTGGAAGGGCATCCGCTGTGTAAAACATATGCTGGATAAGTTGGCGGTTGATTCCGCTGTGGCGACCCCAGATTAATAAAGGGACTAAGCCGAAAAGAAAATGAATGAATGAATGAATTTTTGAACTATTATTGGAAGTTATTTTGTTAGATTAGCTCCAGATTTGGCTTCAGTACTGGCTAAACTAATGTACATGCACAAATATAATATTGTAAAGCGTCTTATAGAAAATATTAATTTAAACAAGAGATTTGTGGGGTGGTGTTCTCATATATGCCGAGCACTGTATGTTTAAACAGTGCTCATATGGTACTAAAGATGCCCAAAGAGTGCAAAGAAGATATTAAACTACTGATGCAAGAAACACTGCATTTATGCTTTCGGGTTGCTCATGCTAAATTGTGACCCAACAACACACTGAAGCAGAAATCAAGACTTCTCAGGACTAGAAAAACTTTATTGCATCTTGGTGGGTCTGGTCGAATTGTATCCTTAATTTCTAAGACTTACGGGATTGTTCACCCAAAACTGAAAATTCTGTCATCATTTACTCACCCTTCACTTGTCCCAAACCTGTTTGAGCTTCTATCTTCTGTTGAACACAAAACAAGTTACTTCCATAGTAATGTTTTTCTTACTAAGGAAGTCAATTGTTAACAGTTTCTAGAATTCTTGAATGTTTTCTTTTTGTGTTCAACAGAAAAAAAATCATAATGTTTCGAACCATTTGAGAGCGAGTAAATTGTTGTTTTAAGTAATTTAAAAAAATCTATTTAACAGGAGTGAAACTGGTGTTTTTGCTGCTGTAGCTCATCTGCTTCTTGTTTTGTTGTGTTGTCAGTAGCCTTTTCATCATTCTCTGACCTCTCAGAGATTATTGCTCACTGGATGTTCTCTCTCTCTCTTACTCTCTCTCAGATTATACTCAGTAAACCTTAGAGATGGTTATGTATGATATGAAATTCCAGCAGGTCAGCAAGTTTACCTTTAACAGATCACCTTGAAGTCTACAGTACATGCCTAATAGATTAAGTTGCTGACAATGATTGGCTGATTAGACATTTGTGTTGACAAGATAATGAACCGTTTATGTGTAACTTGTTTTCTATTGAACTGTCATGTTGTATCTACTAAGATATACACTGTATAATTTGATTAAATTTCTTTTTTAAATATGGAAGCTATCCTGGTCCCCATTACTAATTCCAAGTACAAAAGGCAGGCACATGGATTTAGAACACAAAGTTGAGTAAATTATTTCTATTTTGAATAAACTATCTAATGACATGAGGGGTTGACATATTAGTACTTGTAGCAATAGTGTTGCTTGCACTCAAACAATAACAATAAAGTTTTTTTTTTAATCAAAATATTCATCAGACCACATGTACTTCCTCAATTCTGGTGACATTTATCTCACTTCTAAGAACAAATCTCACACACAGACCAGGAAGCTGTGATTTAACAATAGCATAACAAAAGGCATTTAGAATGTTACCTTACATAACATACAGACAAATGTTTTTTATGTCTTTCAAAACTGGCATAATTAAAAGGGATGTTTTTTTGTTTTTTTTGTTTTTTGCGTGAATGGCTTAAACTGGAAGATTTTTTTGGGGGGGATTCCTGGGGGTTTTCAATTTAAAAGTAAAACTTGTGTGTGGTAAACATAGCTTGATTACACTTTTATACTGTGCTCTACAAAAATCTTAACAACATATTTTGTAAAGGCCAACTCACATTACATTACATGCCAAGAAACAGCTTCATTGGATTTTGTTGGATCATTGTGTTATCTCTGTTGGAGCTTCTTCTGTCTGTCAGAACTTGTTTTCGCTAAATGATCATGCTGAATTGCTGCTTATCATAGAATGCCTGAGAAGTGACATGCTGTAATCTGGTGATCATCCGCGTTTGTCAGCATCTCTTGGTGCAGTGGAATTGGCCTTAGTAAGTAACCACAAAATCATTTTTTTAAGGGTGTGAGTGTGTGCAGTTTACTTCACTGAACAAAACCTCAACATATTGTTAATGCTTACTACAAACCTTCAATTGAATCATTTACCAGACACTTTTGTTCAAAGCGACTTACAATTTGGGGACATTCAGGAATCCAACAAGAAGATGCAATACACACAAGAAGTGCTAATTCTACAAAGAAACTGTTAGTGCTCAGAGAATTAGATGCTAAGAGTTAGCTCATGTTCATGGCCAATCACCCTTGTGAAGCACACTTCATAAATGCATTGCTATTTTTTTGGGCTGATTGAAGGAATGTGAGGCGCCACGGTGGCGTAGTGAGTAGTATGTTTGTCCCACAGCAAGAAGGTCGCTGGTTCGAGCCTCGGCTGGGTCAGTTGGCACTTCTGTGTGGAGTTTGCATGTTCTGCCCGTGGTTGCGTGAGTTTCCTCCGGGTGCTCCGGTTTCCCCCACAAGTCCAAAGACATGTGGTTTAGGTGAATGGGGTAGGCTAAATTGTCTGTAGTGTATGAGTGTGAATGATAATGTGTGGTTGTTTCCCAGAGATGGGTTGCGGCTGGAAGGGCATCCGCTGCGTTAAACAAATGCTGGATAAGGTGGCGGTTCATTCTGCTGTGGCGACCCCGGATTAATAAAGGGACTAAGCCGAAAAGAAAATGAATGAATGAATGAATGAAGGAACGTGTCCGGTGCAAATGTGCTGCGACTGTTAAAGTGTCAGAGAGATGAAAGAGTGTGTTTTCTAACGGGTGGCTTGTCAAGCCACTTACCTGTATGAGGCACACTCATTTTGGAGTTGTCCTGTGGTGAGGTGAGGAAGAGAAGAAGGTTTTGATGCCACAGGGGATCATGTGATCACAGAAGAGATGGGTTTTAATTGCCGTATGAATGATACTAGTGAATCAGAAGTCCATGTGGGAATGGAATGATCATTAAACCAGTGTGGAACATTGAATGAAAAGGTTTTGCAAAGTAACATAGCCTCTCTGCGATGGTATGAGGCGGTGCTCAAGTTCTGATTGGAGGCTTCTGGATGTAAAGTAATAATAATAATTCCTTACATTTATATAGCGCTTTTCTGGGCACTCAAAGCGCTTTACACAATGGGGGGAATCTCCTCATCCACCACCAGTGTGCAGCATCCACCTGGATGACGCGACGGCAGCCATTTTGCGCCAGACCGCACACCACACACCAGATGATTGGTGGAGAGGAGACAGAGTGATGAAGCCAATTGTGACATGGGGATGGTTAGGAGGCCATGATGGACAGAGGCCAATGGGCAGATTTGGCCAGGATGCCGGGGTTAAACCCCTACTCTTATTCGAAGAACATCCTGGGATTTTTAACGACCACAGAGAGTCAGGACCTCGGTTTAACGTCTCAGCCGAAAGACGGTGCTCTCTGAGCAGTATAGAGTCCCCTTCTCTATACTGGGGCATTAGGACCCACACAGACCGCAGGCTGGGCGCCCCTGCTGGCCTCACTAACACCACTTCCGGCAGCAACCGAGCTTTCCCATGTGGTCTCCCATCCAGGTACTGACCGGGCGCAGCCCTGCTTAGCTTCAGTGGGCGACCATGTGAGAATTGCAGAGAGCTAGCTGCCGGCATGAAGGTCTAAAGTAGACCTTCATGTAAGCTTCCTCCGAGCAAGCATGAAGGATTTGAACTTAATACAAGCATTGACCGGTAACCAGTGCAGAGAGATAAAGAGAGATGTTACATGGACTGGGCGTCACAGTGGTGCAGTGGGTAGCACAATCGCCTTACAGCAAGAAGGTCGCTGGTTTGAGCCTCGCCTGGGTCAGTTGGAATTTCTGAGTGGAGTTTACACCTCCGGGTGCTCCGGTTTCCCCCACAAGTCCAAAGACGTGTGGTACAGGTGAATTGGGTAAGCTAAATTCTCCGTAGCGTATGTGTGTGAATGGGTGTGTATGGATGTTTCCCAGTGATGGGTTGCAGCTGGAAGGGCATCCGCTGCGTAAAACATATGCTGGATAAGTTGGCGGTTCATTCTGCTGTGGCGACCCAAGATAAATAAAAGGACTAAGCTGAAAAGGAAATGAATGAATGAATGTTACATGGACTTATTGAAGACCAGAAGAGCTGCAGCATTCTGGATCATCACCCTGTTTTAAACTTGATGATTTTATATTGATGAACTCCATTTTAAAAATCCATAGAAAAATGTTAAGGGAAGCAGTGATGAACTAGTCTTCCAGGTTCTGACGTCACAACTCCAGCACCTCTTGGCTCTCTGTTTTTCTTATTCATGGTAAATGACAAACCCTACATGACTCCAAGGTGTGTCACTTAAATTCAGAAAGCAAGACTCATTCTTTACACAGTTCCTTAAGCAAACGCCCATGTTTTCCTTTCAAATTAAAATAGTTAATGTAAAAACTACAGCGTTGAGGTTGAGTAACCTGTTACAGGAAGCAAAAAAGCACACGTTCAAGATACACTCATGTCTTAAATCTCCTCCTCTTTAAACCTGTATTTCCTGTCCAACTCATAAGTTCCTCTGTCTTCCTCAGACATTATCAGTACGTGTGCAGGACACAATGGAGGACAGCATAGAAGAAGACATTGAGTCTCTAATTGAAGGAATGGCCTATATTCCTGGCCACTTTCATCTGGAGTTGAATCTGAACGGTGAACCCAACGGACCAGCCACCCTTCGGCTCCGTGACACCCAGATGAAGTGCGAGAGCCTGAGGGCTGAGCTGGAAGCTGAGACGGGACGGTTACAATATGCTGTGCGTAATATACTGGGACTGCTGGCCTTTCATATGGACGAACTGGAGACAGCAGAAGAAACATTTCGTAGCATATGTCAAGAGGATCCAGAAAACCTCAACGCCTGGGCCAACCTGGGGTATGTTTATGAACGTCTGGGGCGTGAGGTGGATGAGGGGGAGTGCGTGGAACGTGTGGCTTGCCTCATGGGGCGAGAGATGGGGGAAAACCATACAGACTGCAGGCTTAGGGCAGCACGGTGCTTGGCTGAACAAGCGTACGCACATCCTCATGATGTAGAACTGGAGAGGGATGAAGATTTACGCGAGAGGCTGACAGCAGCGCTGATTTTATACAACCGTGCACTCGATTATGGAGATGAACTGGTAAGAATATCACCATTTCATGTGTACTGTACGATGAGACATAGTAATCTTGTTGCACAGTAGGTGACAATGAAATTGATGAAATTATGAATTCATACATATCATTACATTTTCTGGATTCAGTTAATGTAATATTTTAGAATCAAGTTTGGATTTTTTTTTAAAAAATATTATTTTAAAATGTAATGATATATGTAATTATTTAAATTAAAAATATGTAATTATTTTAAAATAATTTTTGACCCTGACAATGCCGCAAGTGATACTGTTATACTGTAATGAGGAAACCAATAAGGAAACTGCCAACTAGTGTCAGTAACTGTCTTGTTCTTTAAATTCTTACAGATACCGATGGAGGAAAAAAGAAATTGGTATTTCAAAATGGCAACAATTTACATACGGTATTTACATAAGTATTTTGACACCTACTTGTTCCTTCATTTTTAAGATGTCAAACATGACAACATATCTGGGCATTTAAGGAATCTCTATCATTCCTTTTCATGAACTGAAACACTATTAGGCCACTCTTAACTTTAATTGCTTTGTTTTAATAGGTTAGATGGAATTGTACGGGATTCAAAAGACATTGACTTCACTAGGCTGAACTATTTCAACAAGGGTCTCAAGCTTCTCACGGAGACTCTAAAATCTGAGAACGTGCATCTCAAAGGTGAATTTCATACACTAGATATAATTTACTAAACAATAAGAGTGTGCATGTTAATAGGTGAGTGAATAATCAGGGACTGATAATGGTCGCCAGAGCCGTTGAAGAGACTTGTAATGTTTAGAAAAAGCAAATATTGTATGTGAAAATGCAAAATAACTTGAAAATATCCTTAAATCTGTGATACCCTTTGATTGTAAAACCCTATTTTTTTGGACATATAGCTGAGGAATGGTTAAAAAAAGATAAATATCTAATTCATATTTTATTGGTGGCTGTCAAAAAGAGCATTACCAAAAAATGGTTGTCACATGAAAGTCCTACCTTAAATGCGTGGATGGAAACTACAATGGAAATCTATAAAATGGAACAAATGACTGCATTCGTAAATCAGAAAATGGAACAATTTATTTCATTCTTGGAAAAATGGACTAAATATGCAACATCTCATAGACCTGAACTTTTCTGTTAACCTAAAATCAGAAGGATCACTCCCTTTGTGTACATAGTTTTGTTGCTGATGTGTATGTTTATCTTATCTTATTGGTTTATTTGTTTAATTTTACTTAATTTTCCCCCGACCTTTCTTTATTTTTATTTATTTAAATTATTATTTTTATTATTATTGTTTATTTACTTTATTTACCATTATGTACAACATTAGTGTACATGTGCACAAAACTGTTGACAGAAAAAGTGGATGTATAGAATTTGTGCTAATATTTGTAGGAGTATTCAGATATGGGACCTTTGACATGTACCTGATGTAAGTGTAAAACCTTTTTGAGAAAAAAAAAAAAAATTATATAAATTTTTTTTTTAAAAGAAAATCCAAAAACAACATATTGATTGCCATTAGAATCTTTTTGGCTCGAGTCTTCCGGTCTCATTCACTTCCATTCATTTTTAGACGTTGCAAACTGATATTTTCTTATTATATTATTCTGCTTTGTCTGTATAGTCATGCAAACACTTGTTTGTAGGGCAAGTAGTTTGACCGTTTTCTGCTGTTTGTTATTTCTACTCATGACTCCCATTGGCAACTGAATCGAAAGTTTTAAAACAATTGCAAAAATGAGCGCACTTCTGCATTGAAGAATAAGGTTTAAAAATATTTAATACATTGTACATATAATTTAAAAGAATAGAGCTTTGCACATAACTATTTTTGTAAATATTGATGTTGTAGCAATTCAGTCCATTATTTAGATTAGCAAATCGCTCCTGGATCATTAATTTATTCCATCAGTTTAGGCAATGGTGGCCATGTTGTATTAAATATTTTCATTGTTTCAAATGTTAAATCATGACCACAATTGAACTAAAATGAGGAGAAAAAACTAAGGACAATGAGGTCACGAACTAATGTTGAGTAATATAAATAAGCTCAGAAAATATTAAGATGTTGCAATGACTTCTTAATCTTTTTTGGTCGATTTCACATTGACTGTATTCACTGCCTCACCTTCAAGCGCTTTCAGTCTGTCTATAAATGTTACATTTCATTTTCTCTGAGGGCCCTGACAGTTAGAGGCCTGAGGGATCTGGCCCCGTCCTTTATCCACCTCTACATAAACGGTGGAGTGAAACGTTCCACAGACCAGCCTTTCCGGTTTTATGTTGCCACATGTCATGCTTGGTTCTTTTATGACCTCTTATCGCCTCCTAAAAGATCTCAAATGTCAAGAAATCATTAAGACGAGAGCTGCGTTCATTATAAAGGCCTCATCAGTTCAACAGAGTGAAAGCTTTGAAGAACTTAATGGTGCAGATTGAAAAAAGCTGTTTCTTGGAAGACACTTCTATGTCATGTATCAACCTCTTATGTAATGAATCATGCACGTGTCCTTCACAAATTTTCAATTCCGAAGAGGCCTGTTTTGAGTACTTTGGTTTGGACAATTCAATATAGTGTGCAAAACTGACATGGTTCTCTTCACGAAGCTGATTGATCTTATTAAGTGTTGGATTTTAAAGCTCCTCTTCTCTACTTTCTAGCCCTGACCTGGTGTTATATTGGTCTCATGCTGGAGCGAACGGAAGAGTTTTCCACCGTGCCAATGTCTGTCCATGACTGCGGATACTCTGGATCTGAGCCGCTGACATGCTACGGATCGGTACTGTATGTCAGCCTAGGAACAAATGTATAGTCTTATAGTGGTCACGCAAATAGATCAGATTCCAGCATTAAGTTTATCTGCCCACATTTGCTCTGTATCCACAACATGCATGGGTGTGATGTGTAACTTAGTTGTTTCTTGACACAGGTGTTAGAAAGATGTGTTTAGGCTTAAGTTTGATATGATTACACATAAGCTGATAAATTGAAAGCTAATAATCCGTCGACTATGAGCAGTGATGCATTGTAAAAGCCTCTGCATGCTTAGACTGGTTCTCTCTGCTGACTTCCACAGGCCATTAAGCTTGCAACGGATGATGCACTCATACTCAACAGGCTAGCGAACGTATTCTTCCTGTCAGGCAAACTGGAGATGGCCACAGGAATCTGTAACATGGCACTCAGTGTTCTGCCTGATGCTGAGCTCAATTGGCAGGCATACTGCACTCGTGCCAAGGTAAGAGAAGTTATTTTATTATTATTTTCATATCATAGGCCTACAGTATATATGAAAGTCTGTACATTCATATTCATTATGTTGAATCTGCAGTGTATTTTTTTTAGAACCTCTCATTTAATCATATTCTAGGATAAACTATGACAAAACTTATGCTTAAGAAACACACATATTTTTGACAGATAAGATTTGAATCCAAGCTGACGTCGGATCGAAGTAACTACACAATCCTGCCCCATAAAGAATTAGGACTTCTAAAATGAATGAATTGAACTGCATCTAAACACATCATATTTGCCTCATTCATTTTCCTTCAGCTTAGTCCCTTTATTCATTAGGGGTTGCCACAGTGGAATGAACCACCTCCTTATCCAGCATATGTTTTACACAGCAGATGCTTTTCAGCTGCAACCCAGTACTGGGAAACATCCCAACACACTCATTCACACTCACGCACACACAACTGCCAATTTAGTTTATTCAATTCAACTATCATGCATGTCTCTGAAGTGAGGGAAACCAGAGCACCAGGAGAAAACCCACACCAACACAGGGGGAACATGCAAACTCCACACAGAAATGCCAACTCGAACCAGTGATCTTCTTGCTGTGAGGCGACAGTGCTAAACAATAAGACACTGTGTCACCTCTTTTTTTTTGTCTCAATTGGCCACAAATAATTGAAATGAGTTCACATTTATTCAGAGCCCCTAAAGAGACAAGGTGTTTTGTTTTAAAGAATAAAAACTGTTTTAAGGATTTTGCAAATGAATGCTCAGATTCTCTGGGGAACAATAATTTTAATTGAGATTGCAGATGTTTTGTGTTTCTCAAGGGAATGCACTAGGCCTTCTATTGCGAAAGAATGCAAAGTAAAAGACCTAGTTTTATGGCAGAATTTTAGTTTATCGTGAAAATGCAATACTTGGGGCAACACAATACAAAAGGTCTACTTCTGGGGGGTTTAATGGAATCCTTTCAAGAAAAAGCAAGATTTTGTGAGCGAATATAATAGTTTTGTTGTAATTTAGTTTCTCAGGGAATGCAATAAGGCTAAATTTTGAGAGAACACAAAATTTCTTGCAAGATCATAACACTTTGAAGGAATTTTATTTAATTTTTGAAAGAAAATTTAATGCAACAGACTTACTTTTATGATATTTTATGGTTTATTTATCGTGAATGCAATATTTTTGCAAGAGAACAATTACTTGGAGGAATACAATAGGCCAACAATTGAAAGAGAACAGTATCATGGGCATATTTACATATTTTAGCCGAGTGCACTACTTTTGAACAGAACCAACTTTAATAGAATAAGTTTATTGAGACAATGTAATAATTTTATGAGAGAATTTCTATTTTCAGGCAAACACTAGGCCTACTTTTATGAGAGTTTACATACCTTGTTTACATACAAGGTAAATGCAACATGCTTACTAACAGTATGTGATGAAAAAGAAGCTTCTTTGGGAACAATATACTTTTGAGAGAGAACCCATTTATTGCCGAAAGCAATTGGTGTACTTTGGGTGAACATAACAGGCCTGTTTTTCAAAAAGAATGCAAAGTTTCTTGAGAGAATGTAACACATTTGCCTGAGAATGCAGGTGATTTATGAGAGTGCAAAGTTTCTTGGCAGAACGTAAATCCATAGCAAAAGCATTGAATTTAGTTTTCCTCCTGTGTCATTTCTAATCTATCACCATGTCCCGTTGTGGCATCATACGTTCATATATGTGTAGTTTATTGTTTTAAACATGGACATCATTTACTAAAGACCAGAAAATGATTAGTTTTATTATTTGAGGCAGAACGACGCCCTTGATTCTTGTTCTGACACTTTTAATTGACCTAACTGCTTCTTCTCCAGCTTAGTGTCACCAATTATGCAAAGGATCTTGACAAAGCAAAGTGTGGCCAAGGTAGCATTCCTGACCGCCAGATTCTGAAAGCGGCCCGTGCAGACCTGGAACGTGTTCTGGCTGTTCGACCCTGTTTGAGGACTCATTTGGAGATGGGTCAGGTAGTGACGACAACACAACGAATATCTACACATAAAGCAACTAGTTCAACAGCATAATACATGTACGTCTCTCCTGCTCCCAGGTTTACTACTACATGGGTGTGGATGCTCTGCAGGAAAGCCTTTTGGTCGATGAAATGGCCATAAACCAGGCCCTGGTCAGTCTTGCTAAAGCGCTGCAGTGTCCTTTGGGCTCTACAATCTCTAAACTACAGCTTCTGAGAGGTCGCTGCCTGCTGCTGAAAGGAGAGGAGCAGAACGCCATTGACTGTTTCAGGAAAGCACTTGAACTGGAGCCTCCCAGCGTTCAAGACACAGCAATCCTGCGCTGCCTACTACAGGCTATTCTCATGAGCTTCACCCAGAGCGGGAGAGACACGGGTCATGCCATTATCCAGTTAGAGGAATGTTTAAAACAGGCGGAAGAGCGATATGGATCTGCTGTAGTCCAGACTGAGCTGAAGGCACTGTGTCGATCACACACAGATGAGGTGACGGAGCTCTCAAAAGATTTGGTGAGGAAGGGAAGGCTGGAGGTGGTTCGAAAGTTGCTGAGGAGTGTACAGCCACAAGGGAAAAAGTATTCACTGGGAAGATCCATTTCTATTTAAAAGGATCTATGGAAAGTTGACTAGATAACGTTCTCTTGGGCCATTGTTTGTAATGTAACTCATTGATTTCAAATGTAACTATTCATTTCAAATTAGAGGTGTTCACTCTTGGTAATGCTGAGTGATGGACGAAATGGTTTTAACCGTATTACTGTGGCGTTAAAGTTGTAAAAGTCATTTTGGAATGTTGTTTTTGTAGATTTGCTCAAGCAACATGCCAGAAAGCATGAACTGCAAGTTAAACAATACAACTTACAAATATACCATGGGGTTATAACTACTGAAGGCCTAGGGACTTTTCCCAATTGCATTTGCTTTAGGACTTTAAAAAGCTTGAAAACATATGATAAAATATGAAATGCTGTACTATTTCTAGGATGCCCATCAAGTTTCTCTTAGGAACAATTGTTAATATCATGCTTTACACTAACTTGTAGTTCATATTCTGCTGCTGTCATTAAAGAAAAGGGGATATTAATTATGCTTAATTTATGCTGATAATTTTGTGTATAATAAAAATGTCATTAAGATATAAATGAAAGGATCCACTAATGATCTCAGATTTTTGGACCCTGTGCAAATGGTTTATTGATTTTGCATCGAAGCGTAAACATTTTTTTTTGCGTCAAACATCATTAGGTCTAACAATTGATCTCATAAAGAAATGTAGCAAAAAAAAAAAAAAAAAAAACACTCCACCCAAATATTTTATGATTCTGTGGAGATGACGTAAGCCAGGGATGACCAACCCTGCTCCTGGAGATCAACCATCCTGCAAATTTCAGTTGCAACCCATATCAAAACACACCTGTCCATAATTATCTAGTGCTGTTCAGGTCCTAATTAATTGGTTTTAAGTTCATTCCAGATCATTTTAATCTCTGGACCTTTTTTCCTGATAAAAACTGCTTAGAAAACGGAGATCCTGATACCAGCACAATGAAACTAGGTGTTCCGGCCTTCACCGAGCACCTAGAACGAGCAAAACAGAGATGAAAACATTAAAGACCAATTCAAGTGATTTAAAAAAAAAAAAAAAAGAATTAAAAGGAAAATCCTCTGATATACCTTTGGTGCTGTAGAACTCTAAGAAGAGACTCTTGAAGATCAACTTGATAAAGGTTTCCTTTTTCAGGATCTTCAAAAAACAACTATAAAAAAAAGAAAAATCATGACTGTAAGGGCGCAGATGTGTATGATCAAAGTTTAAAAACAGCATCTAATTGACATTCTTTAAGCAAAACAATTCTGAAGAATCAAAAAAATACTACTAATATTAATCCACCAGTAGATATCTGTGTACCAACCTGCAGATGTTGTGGCTGATATTTTCGGTCTGTATCCCAGGGTGGAAGCTCTTCACCAAACATCACTGCCAAATGGTCTATGAAGCTGAACACCACAAAATGAGTAGCTCCAGAAAGAATACACATCAAAATAGCAATTTTCAACTTTGTAACAAACCTGGCATTCTCGCAGAAAGCAGAAATGAAGTCAGTCTGGCTGTGCTCAGGATAAAGGATCAGCACTGGCCAGTGAAGAACACCCTGTTCATCCATATAAACCCGAGCGCCTGTTGCCTCCTGTGAGCCAATACCATCAAGCTGAAGATCAGCCAGAGCTCTAGAGGTGCCTTCATCTCTATCTTCATCCTCACTGTCTGAAGTCCTGTGAGGAGGCTGTTCCATTTTCAGGAGTTTAACTCCTCGTTCCTGAGAAGAAACGGTCATTAAAAATCCTCTCATTTATACTGTTGTTTATTAAAGTGTTTTTTATTACATTTAATATCTGTGGTACCTTAATGGCAGCTAACAACGCTTCTTTCTCATTCTGCTCCTTCTTTGCTTTAACCTTCGCCTTCCTGGCATCTCTGTCAGCTTCTCTCTAAAAAGAAGGTAAATATACCAAACTCTATTCTATTACAGTTGCCATTGGTGATTTTCTAATTTATTTAATATATATATATATAAATGGCATTATATTCACTAATGCATTATATATCTTTTATTTTTATAATGAACTTATGACAGTTAAAAAACAATCCCATTTATAACAGAATGGCGTTAAAGTCGTAAACAATGTTTTTGCCTTGATTTGCTTGCTGATGTCTTCGGCACTGTCCATTATCTGTCAAGTGACAGTATTTTTATATTTTTAATTTTAAAAAAATCTTACTCATTTACAAAGATGTAATTGAAATATTTCATTTTTTGTTTTCTTTTTTGTAGCTCAGCAGTAAAACAAACAAAAAAGGTTATGTTAAATTAGAAATTACAATCTCTGCTAACGGCATTCGTTCCAACACTTCCCATCAATCTCACTCTCTTCTCATGGGATGATGGGTCAAATCAAGTGGCCCTTGTTTGGGCAGCTCTGCATTAGAATATATCATAATGTGAGTCTGAAACGGTAATATTTGGATTTAATCCTCAAGAAATATATATATTTTCAACATTCATGATAATTAGAACCACTATTAATATTTTATCCACTAAGAATTAATAATTTATTAACAATAATAAGCACCTTATTTTCATATTTGAATGATTTCTACATGATCATGTGACACTGAAGACTACATGAAGAATAAACACAAAATATATTCTAAAGAATGTTGAGAAAAACAGGCATTGACTTCTTAGTATTTCAGGATATCCTACATTCTTCAGGATATCTCGATTTGTGATCAACAAGGGGATGAAATTAATAATAAAGGTTTAGAACAATTTCACTGGTAAATGGTGAGGAATTTATATTTTTGAGGGAACAATCCCTTTAAAAAAATTGCTGCAGAAACTCCAGCTCTGCCATTACTGCAATAAACTACATTTATAATATACATTATAATACACATTACAATATACATTCAAATGTACATTATAATACAAAATGATTATTTTTAAACTGTAACAATAGCTTACAATATTACTGTATTTTTGATCAAATAATCAATTAATTAAAATCCATTAAAATAAATATGGGAACGCAAAACACAAATATCTGACATTTTCTGGAACAGGATCTGGAACAGGATTTTGTGATCAACATTATAAAAAAACTCTAATGAGTAAATGACAGAATTTTCAGTTTGGGGTGAACTATCCCTTTAGATCCCAAACTGGTCACTATAACTGTCAGACACTTCTACCTTCTGTTTATCAGCTGTGGCTCTCAGCTCCTGTAGTTTCTTGTCAGTGGGAAACAACTTTAGACCGTCATCGCACCACTGCAACGCTCCAGCGTAATTACGCAGCTCTAGCAAGCACTGTGCTCCTACATACAAAACCATGTCAAAATTACAGATGAACATTCTACACATTGTACGTATTTTTTTTAATTACACAAAATAATGCATTTATAATCATTTCTGAAATAATACATGATAAACAGGTTAGAGAAAGTCCATTTAAGGAAAGCAAAATTCTAAATAACAGAGTGCACTTAAAACTATAAAAGCAAGTGGTGGTTTTATTGTATCAAATAATCATTTAATCTATTTAAATTCTTTAAATTAATTTTAAAGTACAAGTATTTAAATTCAGTGTTGCTTCATTTATAGATCTTGAAAAGGCATGAAATATTGGCCTCTATAAAAAGGCAAGAAAAAACACAAGGAACTTTCTTTGCATGTGAGGAAAACGGTACAACTCCTTCTCACAAAAAGTAAACAAACACTCATCTTACAACATTTAACTGGAGATGTTTTTTTTTTTATGTGGATTGTATTAACTGAATAAAATATGAATAATCAAGGTTGCCAAATACTATTGTCTTTAACTGCTAGATTTAGTGACTCTTCGCACCTTCACACTTTTGCTTTACACAAAATAATGCAATATCAGAAATAACGACTTGCTATTTTCTTCTTGAAACAAAGAAATACACACACAGCTCACCTCTTATAATGGCTTTAATGTGGTCTGGCTTCAGTTTCTTTGCAGCTGTGGCGTCATTCAAAGCTGAACGCATATTTCCTAAATGAATCAGGTAATTAAGCCAAAGAGGAAAAACAAAATTATTCTGAATAATACAGAAAGTGTGAGGAGAAAACTGACTTTACCTAAATGGAAATGTGCAGCTGCGCGGTTGGTGTACAGAACGGCATTGAGTTCAGGATTCACACAGTTCATTTTCAATCCTTCGGTGTAGGAAACAACAGCTTTCTTGTAATTCTTCTCCTTGAAGTATTCATTCCCCTCATCCTTGAGACCTTTGGCTTTCTCTGGAATAAAAGGAAAGGTTAAATTATATTGTATAATGTACAATGTATATAATGTATATGATATAATGTTAATAATAAAAATATAAAAGTTGTTGATGTGACGCTGCATTTTTCACTGTCAAACGACAAAAATAGATAGAATTAATATTTTCAACATTTAAAATGCTGTAAATTGTTAAACATTTCTTTGTTTTTTTTAAAATATGTCATTCAACAATTTACATTCTTAAGGCAAATATCAAATCTGTCCTATGATGCGTCTCAATCATAGTTTATTAAATTACAGCTGTTATAAATAAAAAGACAATCATAAAATCATTAATAAATACCTAATTTTAAAAGTGTTTTTTTTTTATTACATTTTTTTATCCATATAATTGTAAAAAAACATAGGAACTTGATAGATTTTGTTACTGAAATTCATGTCCTCTAGTGTGACACTGTATGGTCACTTTAAATTAAGCAATTCCACTGAAAACTTTAATTAGCAGTAGGACCCTATTCATATGTGAAGCCACTGGTGAAGCCCATAAAGTTTTTGCCTAGGAATTTTTGGAACCACTATAAAATTAAGTTTTGTTGTCCTGTGCACATAGCACAATGTGAAGATAAGTGTCCAACATTGAAGATAATCACTCTCACACTATTTGTGAATTATGATTAAGAGTAGTTACCCTTCGTTTTTGCTATACCGTGCCACAGAAAAGTTTTACAAAACAGTAAGGAAAAAAAGTCAAAGTATAGATAAAGAGTTTGCGACCAGTTTACTCAAGAAAGGCTTACAACGACATAAATATAACGATTTTATTCTTCAAAAAAAAAAAAAAAAAAAAAACAAAAAAAAAAAAAAAAAAAAACACACATTTGTCAACAACCCTGACATTTAATTTCTTCCATAAAGAAATCATTCTTAAAAAAGAGAAGCTCCAGTTACCTTCAGGAGTTCTGTCATCATCATGGATAATGGACTGGATGCAGGCGAGATCGGGGTGTTTCTCTGGGTCGATGTTTTCTGGCGCTGTCTTCATGAACATGGGCACCTTATCAAACTCCTGCAATATTTATGAAGGATATTTAGACATAAGATATGAAAATCTGATAAAAAAAAACACAATGTTACTGCTTTCACCACATTAACGTTCAAATATATTCACCGATTATGACACGCTAACGTCAGCGTGTTTTAATAAATAATTAGCAAGTCTTACCTCCTCCCAGTTGCTTTCATTAAACGCATTATGGTATTTCTGTGTTTTAAACTTCTCCATAAATTCGTCCATGCCATCGTCGCTGTCTTCCCCTTGCGTTGGTGCAGCCATGTTATCTCCTTAAATATATGATGTAGTGTATCCCATGTAGCTCTTCGTGTATCGTATTATGTCACAGTGTTCAAATCTTATTTGTTATGAGGAACTAAGCATTAAACGCAAAATATGATAACACTACAAACTAGCAAAGCCCCACATGCTCTCAGCAAACATCTGTTACTCTGCTGCCCGACACACGTCAAAGACGCATTACCGCCGTCTGCTGGTCTGGAGTCGAAAAAAGAGTGAAAAATCTTACTAATAATAAAGATACATTTTACCAGTGTCATATGAAGTAAGAATAGCTTATCAACTACAAAATAACTACTAGTATTTAATGAATAAAAACTAATATTTAATAGATGTTAGTATATAATAAAAATACTTCTAAAATTATATTTATAAAATCAAATAGAGGTTCATTTATTTTATTTTCAGCGTTGTCTCTTTATTAATCTGGTGTCGCCACAGCGGAATGAACCGCCAACTTATCCAGCATATGTTTTACGTAGCAGATGCTCTACCAGCTGGAACCAATCACTGGCAAACACCCATGCATTCTCATTCACACACATACACCATGGACAAGTTTAGCTTACCCAATTCACCTATGCCACGCCATTGGACTTGTGGGACACCGGAGCACCAGGAGGAAACCCATGAGAACGCAGCGAGAACATGCAAGCTCCACATAGAAATGCCAACTGACCCAGCCGAGGCTCGAACCAGTGAATTCTTGCCGTGAGGCAACAGCACTACCGCGTCGCCCCCAATATGGTTTTACTGCATCAAATAGTGGTTTAAATAAACACATATTAATTCACTTAATTCGTGGCTATCACGAGCAGAGCCAATTAATAATTTTTAAAAACAATATATATATATATAAATAAATAACATTCAAGACAAACCTGGAAAGTTTTGGATTATATTTAATTCTTACTATAAAATGGTAATTATCTGTGAGTAGGATTAGATGTTACATGTTTTGTGCAAAAATAAATGAACAGAAAATACAGAATAAACAAAACAAATATGGGCAAAATTATTTTTTTCTGACTCTTTCTGGTGAATCTTCTTACCACTTCATTTGAAGGAACAGTGTGAATGGTGAGGTTGTGGTGTCTTCTCTTTACTGTTTTGAAGAGAGTTTTGAAGCTTTAGTTGCTTTTTTAAAATAAATTCACTAGCATCGTCCTCCCTGCAGGAAAAAAGCTTTCATTTTCCATCAGAAACAATAGTATGACAAATATGACACAGTCATGATTATGCTAATTAGTACATTACATCATCTAGCAGGTCTTAGGGCAGGTATAGCTAGTTTCCATTGAAAGTAATTAGCATTAATTTTCATTATTGATTTTCTTAATGACTTTTTCTTGTACCACTTTAAATAACATTAAATTCCCCTATGAATTTTGATGGTTCTACAGCAGCAAGAACAAATGACAACAATGTTACAAACAGACCATTTTAATCATCAATATTTCCTTGTTATAACACTCAAAGGCATTTATACATCACACTCTTCTATTGCTGACACAAACGATGCTTGAATTCTCTTTACCATCACTTAGCCTGATAAACGTACACATACATTAGATAGTTTCAACCGTACTTAAAAGATCAACAAGCCCCTCTTTACTCAGAAACAGAGTCTCTCCACTTTGCTGACAAATCACCTCAAAGCTGGCCAGATCCTCTATAGCTTTCTGTCCCACCACCACCACAAATGGATACCCCAGAATTTTAGCATCCTTCAGTCGTTTCCCAATAGTCATCTGAGTCCTGTCATCCAGCACTACCTCACCTCTCAAATTCGGAAGACAGTTTCCCAATCTTTGAGCCAGTTCCTCAGCCTTTTGTGTGGCTTCAGCTACTTTACTTCCCTTTTTAGGTGGCAGGATACACACTTGATAGGGAGCGATCAATCCAGGCCAGCGAATGGCATCCTCTGTTGACATCACCTCTATGGAAGCTGCGAGTATTCGAGTGACACCAAGTCCAAAACAGCCCATCTCGGCCACCGCCGGCACATTGGATGCATTAACAAAAAGTGCTTTAAATGCCTGTGAATATTTAGTGCCGAGGTAAAAAGTGTGGCCCACTTCAATGCCTCTGGATTCAGTCAGTTTGCCCGTTTGGCACCGCGAGCACTCGGCCTGTCCTGGTTCCATGGTTTCAATGTTGGCAGAGAAGCCGCAGTTGCCACAAACAAGTAACTTGTCTTCGCCGATGTCTGCTGGCAGCTGAAACTCATGGGAAAGTGTGCCTCCTATGTTTCCAGTGTCAGCCTGGACCTGCACCCACTTCAAGTCCAGTCGGTCGAATATGCGTCCATACGCTTGACACACAGAGTTGTATGTATGAAGAGCTGCCTCCTCATTAATGTCAAAGGAATACATGTCTTTCATGTAGAATTCACGACCACGTAGGAGTCCAAATTTTGGCTTCTGCTCATCACGGAATTTGCGTGTTATCTGTAAGACATAAGCATGTTGTGTATTTATAAAGTCAGTTATTTTAGTTTGACTATTAAATGCAGTGGTGTAAAGTAACTAATTACAAATACTCAACCTACTGTAATTGAGTAGTTTTTCTGAGGAATTGTAATTTACTGAGCAGTTTTAAAGATGTGTACTTTTTAGGGCTGTCCAAGAATTAATCGTGATTAATCACATCCAAAATAAAAGTTTGTTTTGACATAATATGTGTTTGTGTTATATATATTTATTATGTATATGTGATAAACACATTCATAGAAGCCAAAACTATATATGTAAAAGTTACATCAAAGTAGTTACATCATATTCAAATGTAAAATTTGTATCATACACATATATTTTTTATATATCTCAATATAAACCAACATTTTATCAAGTATATGCATGTGTGTATTTATATATTCATAATAAAATATACACAGTACACACACAAATATTATGTTAAACTTTTATTTTGGATATGATTAATCACAAATAATTTTTTGACAGCCCTAGTACTTTTACTTTCCCTTGAGTACGTTTAGTGCTGTATTGTTACTTTTACTCCATTACTTTCCTTCAACCCACTACTTTAATTCTTTCTTGTCTACAGTCCTTGTCTAAAGTAGAAAAATTCAGTCCTGTGATTCCTGTCCAATGAAATCACACATAGAAAGTAAATCACATCATACTGAACAACCTCAAGACATGGGCGCTTTATAAATGCAGCAAACCTTTTGGAAACATTAAAAAGGTCCAAGAAGATGTCCAAAATCTGTACAAGCAATGATCCAGAGACTTTTTATAGACTGCATGTCACTGAAAATGATGGATGTCGACTGTATGATGACTGAAATCACCAAACAGCCTTAAACAATCACTAAATAGATGAAATGAAGAATGAAAGGAAGGGCCAAATAAAAGGAAGGACCGAACAAGAAAATTGAAGGAAGGATTGAAGAACCAAATAAATGACGGATTCAAGGAAGGACTGAACAAACTAAGGAAGGAAAGAAGGAACGAACGAATGAACAAAGGACCTAATGAAGGAAGGAACAAAAATATGGAAGAAAGAATGAGCGAACAAATGAAGGGTGGAAAGAAGAAAGGACCAAACGAATGAAGGAAGAATTCAAGGAAGGACTGAACAAACTACAGAAGGAAGGAACGAACAAACGAATGAATGAACAAAATGAGCTATAGGAAGGAACAAAAATATGAACGAACGAACGAGTGAACGAAGGAAGGAGGGAACAAACGAATAAATGAAGGAAGGAGAGAAGAAACAAATAATTGAAGGAAGGTTGGAAGGATTGAACTAAAATAGCAAGATCCCTAAATACACTACATGTTGTTTGTGCAGGGATGTGTAAACGTAACATTCTGTAAACACATCAACTTTTCTACAGTGTAATACTCACTACTCTTGAGTACTTTTAAAAGGTCTACTATTTACTCATACTTTGAGTAATATTTACTACAGATACTTTAACAATACTTGCACTACATTTTTGGGCAAATAATGGTACTTTTACTTGAGTATGATTTTTCAGTACTCTTTCCACCACTGATTAAATGCCAAGAAGAGAGAGAGATAAATATTCCAGTAAAAATTAAAACCCCAAAAAAGCATTTTGGAAAAAACAATAACATATCAATATAATGAATTAATAGGCCCAGTTTTTCCACCACAATGTCATTCCTACCCTTTAGAATTTGATTTATTTTTTAAAACACTAAATAAATCATTTTCAATATAACAATGAGAGTTTTTCAGAGATTTCTGTCATTACATTGGCGGCTCAGGTAACCAAACCTTAAAAGATGCTTTTGTGAATTACTGCAAAATAATTCCAACCTTTGTGAACAGACACCACTGATTTAATTTAGGAATTTAGTCATTCATTAACACAAGTACAAAGAGATCCTTAAACATGATATTATCAGTTTGTAAATCACAGGTGTCAAATCCAGCTCCTGGGGGGCCGCAGCTCTGCACAGTTTAGTTCCAACCCTGTCCTCATTTATCAAAGTTCTCTGTATGTTAATCACTTTTTCAATGTAAATAAAAATAGTAATCTGCTTGTCAAATAAAATGATCTCTTTGATATTTTAATTGCTTGAACATTCAATGGACGGAAAGATACAGGGCTAAGCATATATAAGTACACCCCTCACAAATCTTTTGAATTCATATTTTTAATAGGAAGCTATACAATATTATATTTGTGGATATACATTAGATTAGTCAGTGCTGAAGCCAAATCTGGTGCTAATCTAACAAAATAACTTACAATAGCGGTTCAAAATGAGTACACCCAAATGTATGTGTTAGAGAAAAATATTAAATTCAAATTTAAAAGAGGAAAAAAAAAGAAAGAAGAAGAAAAAATTAGTTGAATTTTGAAGGTTGTAATTTTTTTTGCAATATTTTGCTTGAATTTAATTGCATTATCTTTCAATTTCTAAAGATGTTTGGTGACTCAAATATTATTTTAATAAATATATGTTTAATAAATCTGTTTTGTTTAAATACATTGCCTATATTCACTGAGAAATGGATACAAATATTCATTTTCAAAATACTCTATGCTGAGCACTGTACCTCTCAGGACTCATAAAAAAAAATTAAAAACACATTATTTTAACGTCTAAGGATGAGCCCCTCTCCAATTTTTTTAGCACACACTCGCTAACTTCCACTTCGAGGAATCCCCACCTCTATCCAGTGCTTTCCACTTCATTATGTAGTTAAGAGAAATTTACATGGACACCCTCGACCCCTTGATTTTGACAGAGAGAGCAAGTCTGTTTCCCAGTTCCAGAATGCAATTGTGACGTCACAACAATGTAGTTCCTAAATGCTCACAGATTTAGAGCATTCAATTTAAACCCATTTAAGATATTCTGCCAATAGTGGACGTTTGTGTAATGTAATCAGCGACATACTTGGATGTCAAAGAGACGATGGGAAGTTAGTAAAAAACACATTGAGTTAATTACTGGAGGGTGAGTAAATGATGACTGTATCTTAAAAGCATAGTTCATCCAAAAATGGTTACTCACTAACCCTTATGAGTTTCTTACTTCTGTTGAAAACAAAAGAAGATATTTTGAAGAAAGCTAAAACTGACATACATAGAAAAACAAACACTGTTGAAGTCAATGGTTACAGGTTTCCAGGTTTCTTCAAAATATCTTATTCTGTGTTCAATAGAAAAAAGAAACTCAAACAGGTTTGGAACAAGGTGAACTATCCTTGATTTTCTTCTTTCATACCTGATAAAGCAGAAGTGGCAGCTTCTTGTAGGATATGGTGGTCTGGGAGGCGAAAAGCTCAGTGACTGCTTCTTCATGAGTCGGTCCGAGACAGTATTCCCCGTTGTGCCGATCCAGCAGCCTGAACATCTCTTTTCCCATGAGCTCCCAGCGGCCACTTTTCTTCCACAGTTCTGCACTGCAGAGCGCCGGCATGTCCACTTTCTGCCCACCAATTGCATGCATCTCCTCATCGATGAGCCTGACCAGCTTCTCCATGGACCTCAGAGCCACAGGTAAGTAATAGAAGCAGCCGGGGTTTGACGGATGGATCAGTCCAGTCTGTATCATCAGTCTCTGACTGCGACATGTCAGCTCTCCTCCATCCTGACCTTCCCGAAGGTTTGATGGCTGGAAGAGGCGAGACACGAGCGGTGTTGGGATGACTGGTTTGGAAGAGGCAGAAACAGTAGGAACAGTGTGGATGGTGAGGTTGAGGTGTCTTCTTTTTAATGTTTTGAAGAGAGTTTTGGACAGGAGGGTTGGGAGCTTGCCATGGCAGTGGTGCATAACTGACTCCATCTTTGACAATTCTATAAAAGGAATAAAAAAAACAACAACATAAGCTCCATTTTTTCCTCACAGAAATGGATTGCCTGCAGAACCATGCCCATTTACTTCATTTATTAGCAGCACCACTTTTAAACTTTAAAGTTTCAGAGATTTAGTCAATAATTGCATTATTTACCTGATGTTTATTTTAATAATTAATAAAAAGGTCTATGGTATCATGGTAAATTTTTGTAATATTGTAAAAATGGAATTATTATAATAATAATTATTATTATTTTAATTAATTGCTATAATCTAATTTACTTTAATTTCCTTATTTTATTGTTTGCTCTATATAATTTATGAGCAAATACAATGACGATTGTATGTTTGTGTTATGACTTACAGATTATAGGAGTATTTCATTCAGTCATTCCTACATTCATTTTTATTTCGGCTTAGTCTCTTTAATCATCAGGGGTTGCCATAGTGAAATGAACCACCAACTCATTCATTCATTTTTTTGTCGGCTTAGTCCCTTTATTAATCCGGGGTCGGCACAGCGGAATGAACCGCCAACTTATCCAGCATTTGTTTTACGCAGCGGATGCCGTTCCAGCTGCACGAACCACCAACTCATCCAGCATATATGTTTTATGCAGCGGAAACCGTTCCAGCCGCAACCCAACACCGGGAAACACCCATACACTCTTACATTCACACACATACACTATGACCAATTTACAGGTTGGGCCATTTATATGGATACACCTTAATAAATTATATAGACAATTGCCTTCAGATGACCCCAAAGATAAAAGTCCAAGGGGGTCAGATCGGGAGACCTTGGGGTCCATTCAATTGGCCCATGACGACCAATCCACTTTTCAGGAAACTGTATTCAGAAAACCATTCTCATTTTATTAAGGTGTATTCATATAAATGGCCCACCCTGTAGTTTATTCAATTTACCTATAGTGGAGGTTTTTGGACTGTAGGGGAAACCCAGACCAACACGGGGAGAACATGCAAACTCCACACTGAAATGCCAACTGACCCAGTTGGGACTCGAACCAGCGACCTTCTTGCTGTGAGGTGAACGTGCTACCCAAGAGGAGTATATGATAAATAATTTTTTTATATATATTTTGACATTTTCTTTTAACAAAATATATTTGAAACACTCAAGCAGATACTTTTTATATACTTACTGTGTATGTAAATCCATTTACTAGTTATTATATATCACAATATACTAAATGTTGGCATAAATGATTCATTTTGCAGTTTAACTTTTTGCTATGACACTGAAATGTAGAGTGAATTTTTAACAATTTTTAGCCATATTTAACATTTTCACCTCCTTTAACGTTATTTTACTTTGGGTCTCTGAGTTGGGAAGAAAGGTTATGGTTCTAATAAAATGTAACAATGGAATCTACACTTTAAATGAAAAAAAAATCCCCCATGTACCATGCAGCTTTTAATATACCTTTATAAATTAATATGAACATAAAATCGACTCTCTGTATAACTTTCCCTGATACACATCGGAACGCAAACAAGTTAACTTTATTCAAACAACCAGCTTCACTGTTAACGTTAGATACATCTATTCTCCTTTACCTGCTGTCATGAAGCTAACCGGTAGGCAACTAATGGAACAGAAGAACAAAACGAGAAACGTAACGTACCGTAAGTTATGTTTTAGTTCCAGCGTATGTTTTAAAACAAATACTGTCAGATCAAACCAAGATCATTGTTTGGACGCTGATGATTAAATACATCAATAAAAACACAACTAAAACGTCCCATGTGACAGAACGATGACCTTTTTCTTCGGGGGAATCGTGCAGGGTTTTATTGCGCCACACCGCCACCTGCTGAACGGAAGCTGAAGCGCGCACTACATTAACCAGCAGGAGGAGTCTGTTTCTATGGTTATTTCAAACATGATGATCAGCTTGTTGTTCTGCATAATTTCTAGCCATCCGCCCGTCTGTATTTATCGCTTTTAAAAGCGTAAAACATGTCTAACACAACAGTCACACAGAAGATACACACTCTGAAGGTCGCCAAGTAAGTTAATACAATGCAAACGGTCAAAGAGCAACTTGTACTATGTTATTAATTATGGTTTAACAGCAAGTAGATTAACCTAGTTTATGTTTTCAGTATGAGCTTTCACGTGCTCTCCTGGGGTTTCACTTTATGTTTTACTACTTAAACTATCTGTAATGTTATATCATTTTTTAAATTGTTAATACATTATGTTAGCTTGAATTTGTGTTTACACCTTTTCGTAGACTGAAGCAGGTTTTCTTTCATTCAGGTCCTCCAAAACACTGAATGTGTCATCTGGTGTATTTCGTCCGAATCAAAGCATCACAAAGAGCAACAACCCTTTATTCAGCGGGAAGAGCTTTGGTTCTACCGGTGACAGTAAAGTTGTGGATAAGAGCTCAGCCCAAACACCAAAACATACCGCAGTGGTAATGGACATTTTATTATTTTATTATGAATATGCTTATGGTACTGTGTTTTCTACATCAGAGGTATTCATACTGGGGCTCAGAGACCCCCCAGGGCTCCTCAAGGGTGAATAATAATAAGGTTGTAAGGGTGTATAATAAAAATAATAATTTTATAATAAATAATAATAATAATTTTTCGTTTTTCATTGTATTCATTCATTTTCTTTTCGGCTTAGTTCCTTTATTAATCTGGGGTCGCCACAGCAGAATAACCCACCAATTTATCCAGCATATGTTTTACGTAGCGGATGCCCATCACTGGGAAACATCCATATATTCTCATTCACACACATACTCTACGGACAGTTTAGCTTACCAAATTCACCTGTACCGCATGTTTTTGGACTTGTGTGGGAAACCTGAGCACCCAGAGGAAACCATCACAAACACGGGGAGAACATGCAAATTCTACACAGAAATGCCAACTGACCCAACCAAAGCTCAAACCAGCGACCTTCTTGCTGTGAGGCGTTTGGGCTACCCACTGCGCCCTCGCGATGCCAATCTAATATTTTGTATGGCTTTACTGATTTTTGTTTTTTATTTATTCAAATTCTTTTTTATTTTATTCATTTTTTCAGTTCTATTGAAAGTTTTCTTCTAATCATTAAATAACATATACTCATTTTCGCACTGTGATCTTACATAACACAGCCCCTTCAAAAAAAATGGATCTTCGTGCATGCTGTTGAATTCACATTCATTAATAGGCCTAAATAAATGCATCTGTTAATCAGTCTGTAAGCTCATACTGTATAATCAACAAAGAAAAAAAATGTAAATGAAAACAAAGCTGATTTATTGGCTTAGCTCTACTACTTACAATAAAAATAATGTATACATCTCTCTATATTTAGGCTAAAACACTGCTTAATTTTTTATTTATTTGTGATTGTACTTTCATGAATTTAGCTGTCTTTCATTTATTTTTTCTCTTGTTTTGAATTCCAAAATCGATCCTCACTATAGGTAACAAGTTTACTGTGATAATAAAGCTCGTTAACAAGTTTATTAGGATTTATGGAGGAATTGTAATGCTTTGTTTCACTATTTCATCTTTATTGCAAGTAGCGGTGGTCATCTATCACATACTGTATTTTTGATAGTTAGAAAAAAAACGTCTACAGGTTACATGTTTGTGTATTTCTAGGTGGTTGACGAAAATGGGCAGGATGTCACTCCTCACCCATTATATAATCCAGATCCTGGGGTTTTACAATCTAAACAAGGAAAAGGATTCACAGCACATGATACATCTTTGACTACAATGACAGAATTTCCTTCGATAGCCTTTCAGACCACTAATGCAAGCCTTACAGGACCTTTTACAAGGTAATTCATGAGGCTAAATGCTAAAATATTACTACTTTGCAGAACTTGAGTGTGCTGAAATCTGTACCACAATGGATTACATCACTTTTGTTGCTATAGTAACACAGAAGTGATCTCTGCTGTCGTGCCAGGTCTTTTTTTGGGAGCATTTCAGCATCCAGAATAAGCCAGACAGCAGAATCAGTGACTGATGAAACTAAAGACTTGCTAGTGAAACAAGACTTGTCCAACAGTCTTTCAGGTTTAAATTTCATATATTCGTTTGCCAAATTTCCTCATTCAATCATACATTTATTTATTATCTTATCAAATAAAATACTAAATATACCGAAATAACATTTTGATATTCCACTACATGTTGTGATTCCATAAAGATATTCAGACTCACAGAGAGGAGCCGAAGGAGCAGGTCCGAGATAATATTTTAGACAGTACGGTAGATTTTTACCTGATTGAAACAGAGACCATCTGGCTTCTGGACATCCCGGCAGTGTCTGTGTCAGTAGAATCAGAGGATGCTGAGGCAGTCAAGTGAGTCACATTTATTACAATTTGTTTATATAATTGTTTCAACACAAATTTTTGGTAATGTATGGTCAGACTCAATCATTGGGTCATTAAAAATTTAGATTAAAAATTGATTTTGTCCATAATTTACTCAAATATGAATTGAAACAACACAGAATTTTAAAGAGCATAATAATAAAATAACATTTTAAGAATTGCTTTCTTTGTTTGTGACATTACACTTATTTGACATTTAAGTTATTGCTGTTTAATCCATATATTTCCTATTCATTTTGCCTAGCTTATGTTTACTCAGCCATAGTACCCTTTTGTCATTGTACATACAAAACAACATCAAAAAGCATGTCAAAAATGCAACTTGATTTGATGTCAAATCCTGGAAGTCCATTTGACCACCAAAATAAAACAATATCAAATTGACATCTAACATTGTTATGAAAAAACACACCAAAATTCGATTGCAGGAGGGTCCTGTAATTGATTTTTGATGGTGGTTTTTGACGGCAATGTTAATGGTGTATATTTGATGTTATTTTGACATCAAGGTGACATCAGATTGATTAGCATTTTTGACTTGTTTTTAATGTCATTTTGATATGAATGTGCCGCTGGGAACTCATCAGACTGTTTGTTGTTCTTTCACTCTGAAGGGAAAGGAACAAGGCTTACACGGAACTGTGCAAAAACAGACAGGGCAATGATAAGTATGTGGAGCGCTCAATGCAAACATTCAACAATGCACCAAAGACAAAAGAGGTCCAGTGTGATAGCATTACAATGGTGGACAAAGGTATAATTTAAATACAAAGTCCATATTTTATCTCCTTCAAAGAAAAAGGCACATCAAAGTGATTCAAATGTTACTTTTCATGTCAAAAACTGTATTCAGCTGTCATGTGCACCGTCTGGGACATGTATGATTCATTCAACAATAGTAGTGATGTCAGTGGAAAAACTTTGGTGTCTTGTGAAGGACATGAGGCTACTGTCCCAGAATCCTCTTCCGACGTTCACCATGTGCACGCTAAGAGTTCTGACCAGAGTCTGTCTGTGGTCAGCACAGTTAGCACAGGTAAAAAAAAATTTGATAAACAAATTTTTTGAAAAGTTTAGAGTAGTGGACCTCAGTTTTTTATTGTTATTACTGTATACCCTTGCAAAGGAGCACCCTTAAGTGGTTTCAAACCTTCATGAGTTTTCTTCTGTTGAACACTAAAGATATTTTGAAGAAACCTTTAACCATAGGAAAAACAATGGAAATCAATGGTTACAGGTTTCCAGCTATCTTATTTAATGTTTCGACAGAAGAAAGAAACTCATGAAGGTTTGGAAGTGAGTAAACTTTTCTTTTTGGGAAAACTACCCCTTTAACATGAATTATTCTTTTAAAACATTAATTGATTCAAGTTGACGTTAATTTCAACATTACAGTTTTTGATTCTGATTACATATTAATAAATATTGTTTAATGGAACTGAGGAACCATGAACTAAACATGACCATGTTTAACGTTTAACTGCTTTTGTTCATTTGCTTGTGTTAAGGAATGGCAATTATTTTAATGTGTTACTTTTTGGCTTATATATTTAAAAATAGTGCAAATTATTATAAATCATTAATTTAAATATTTAATGTCATTTCTGACTTATTTTGTTTCATTTTTTGTTTTTACATTTTTTATTATTTCATTATTCCACATTACTTCATGAAAAAATTATATATTTTTGGAAATAAATAAATGTTTCTATGGCAATATTTTTGACCATATTTTCAGTCAGTGGCTCAAGCACTCATATTGAAAAGATGGCTTGTGTGCTTCCGCTGGATGAAGAGACAGACCTGCAGCTGATCTTACAGTCAGACAAACTTAAGCAGGATCTGGCCTTGATGGAGCGAGTGGTTCTGGCTAATATCTTCCAGCCCAAGCTTGCAGCATACAGACAGCTGCCAATTATAGAAGGTTAGGTCTATTATATACCATCTATAAAAAATATCTGATATTAAATGTAATATAAAAATTTGACATTTGCTGGAATATGTATACTGCTGTGTTGAATAGACCCAGACTGTGTGCGGATGGTGATTGAGGAGGAAAGCTGGACAGAGCAGTCCAAAAACTCTCATTGTCCATTCCTTGAACGTCTCTGGGACTTCAGCTGTGAATTTACAATGGGGCGAAATGTTAGCTGTATGGTCTGGAACAAGAAAAACCCAGTACTATCCATCTTACCAACACATTAATTACATACAGTATATTACATTACATAAAATTACATTGAATTTACCACATTATATATAACACATATTACATTACATTATTATTAAATGATGTAACAGCATTTGTTTACTTGCAGGATCTTCTTGCTGTGGGATATGGACAAGTTGAGTTCAAAAATCCAAATTCTGGACTTGTGTGCTGCTGGTCTTTGAAGAACCCTACGGTAGTCTGCACATTTATGCTCAAATAGTATAAAAGGACTCTATTGTTATTAATTATACATTAACAATGCTTATTATTATTATTATTATTATTATTATTATTATTATTATTATTAGTAGTAGTAGTAGTAGTAGTAGTAGTAGTAGTAGTAGTAATAATAATAATAATTGTACATTAATTATACATGAATAATTTGTATTTGGACAATTTCCTTTATAAAATACAATATTAATCCAATATCATTGTCCTACCTATTTTGTTATACAAAAAATGACTAGAAAAATATTATACAAACCTCTTTAAAAATAATTTACATTTGCTACTTTTTCTTTAAAATGAACAACACTAATATTTTATTATCTATGCAAAGTGTCCGAAAACATTTTTTAATATGCACTGTTTTGTTTTCTTGTATTTATATGCCTTAGCATGTCATATCGTCATCATTATTATTTTTTATGTTTGTTCATGTTTCAGTGGCCTGATCGAATCTTTCATTGTGAGAGTGGAGTCACTGCGCTGGATTTCTCAGCGAGTAATGCCAATCAGCTGGCAGTAGGCATGTATGATGGCACTATAGCCATCTATAATGTACAGACTTCAGAACAAACACCCATCACTGACAGCAGGTGGGGCTGTGAGCATTCTTCTTCTTGATCAGCTAATTAGATGGGTACCAGTGGTTGTGACTCAAACAATTCCAAAATTAAATATTGATTAATTGTTACACTGTAAACGAAAAGAAAAGCTAATTAGCATATCCCGCTGTTTGATACATTAGTGTTTCTCCACTTATTTAGACTTTTGATTTGCATTATGAGATCTTTATGGCTACTCTGATAACATTTGATGTTAAAATGTTTAACAATTACTTTTGTTGACATTTCACTTTGAAATAGTATATTGTTTGTGTATTGATTGTTGTTGAGGATATTTTTATGGTAGTTTATCTAAACTGTTTTTGTTTGTTTGTTTTTTTGCTTGGTAAGCTTGGTAAAAGTATTACAGGGTTTATACAGTCATGAAAAAAACCTGGAAAAGTCATGGAATTTTAACATGGGGTTTACAGACCTAGAAAAGTTTTGGAAAAACAGAAAAACACAAAAGTCATGGAAGTTAGTTTAACAAATATCTGTATAGTTGAATTAGGGCTGCGCAATATTGGAAAAATCCGACATTACGATATTTTGTATGTCTGCGATGTGAACCCAATTTTACCAGATGATTTAAAAGGTTTATTTGAATTGATTTGGGGGGGTGCAGATATTGAATAATCAACATTGCATAGTCTTCATTGTGTATTATTTAATCTTTGTTAAAGTTACAAAAAAAATTCTTGTGGCCGAATGTCTAAAATTTGAAATATTGAAATGTTCACACTGTCACAGACCTTAAAGGGACAGTTTACTCAAAGATGAAAATGTACTCACTATTTTCTCATACTTTACTTCACTTTCACTATAGGAGTTATTAAATTATATTATTTTTGTGTTCATTTAAAAAAAAGAGAAAGAAAACTCATAAATGAAAACTCAAATGTTTTAAACAAGTGAAGGGTGTAATGAAAATGGTAAGTAATTTTTGGGTGAACTGTCTCTTTAAAAATGCATGCATATGATAAACTTTTACTCCATTATGATTAAACTATATTAAACTATAATCTTAACATTGCATATTCTGTGATGTGACTATTGTGGATGCACACATTACGATATCGATGCTGAAACGATATATTGTGCAGCCCTAACTTGAATATAGGTTAGTCGCTTTTACTCATTTCCTGTCCTTGGCCAAAAACTACTTACTGCTGTTTAAGTATTATCAATATCAATTTTACATAGATATAAAAGCAAATTTAAATAAAATAGATTGTTGCGGGTTCTATAATATGCTGTTATAAATTTGAATATCATTGTTTTTCTTTGTAGTTATCATGTATATGTAGACATTACATGAAATGTTACGTCATGAAAATGTACTTGAAAGTTCTGGAAAAGTCTTGGAAAAGAAAACTTTTAGTACGAAAACTTTTAGTAGTAGAAATGTGTATGAACCCTGGTGTTATTTATCCAGTCAGGCTGAGGCTGCAATATGGTATTACTTGTGGGCATTGCAGGTAGGCAGGCATTTCTTTTTTTAAACAGACTTGAAAGGTCTTCAAAATTATGGTAACATATAGTAGCCAAGAGCCAAAAAAACATGTAATAAAAAAAACAAATTGTACATAACTAGTATAACTAGTAACTAGTAACAGTTTTTTATTGATCACTGGAATGCTTTGTCAATTATGGCATTCCAAGGTACTGTATGCTATTCACAGCTTTGTAGCCAATCAAAAAAAGAAAATAACTTAAAGGGGTTAATAAAAATGTCCTTAAATTTTAGTTTAAAAATTAAAGGAAAAAAAAAAAAGAAAACAATATTATAAGAAAATGCTGTGAAAATGTCCTTGCTCTGTGAAACCACTTTTATATATAAAAATAAAATAAAAAAAACGAATGATTTTGACTTCAACTACATATATATTGCATTGACTTCACCCATCTCATCCTAGTGACTGTGCAAACATGCACACCAGTCCAGTGTGGCAGCTAAGATGGATAGATCATGAGGATGGCCTGGCTGCAGATAAAGGGGAAATACTGGTTTCTGTGTCGTCTGATGGAAGAATCAGCAAATGGATTCACTACAAAAGCATGGAATGCGTTGGTATGTTCAAATGAAGACCAACAGAAAAGACAGACCAACAAAACAATGTCCTCGCCAAATGTAAAAACTGTCAGTCTTCCCTCACATTCTTGGTGTTCCAAATGTGTAGATCTTCCTTCTTCTGTCAAGCGCAAAATAAGTAAAAAAGATTGTCTTGTTAATGTTTAAATGTGACTATTTATTTTTTTATTTAAATACAGTGTAATTTGAGGTGGTATTTGTGTTTAAATCAAGGTGTAATGTACAAATTTTCCAGCCTATATGGTTTAAAAGGAAACCAAATCTTTATATTGCACAGATAATAACTTGTGAGTTCAGATGATTTTAGAGACAGAAGCTTTATTTCTGAATGTTTGAGCATAATGTTAACTTGTTTGTAATTTGTCTAGACCTGATGAAGCTGAAGATACATGACCTGCGATGGAACCGGCATATATCATCACTGACTCCAGGAATGTGTTTCGATTTCCATCCTAATGTGAGGTCAACAGTACATTGAATACAGTATTAGATCTCACATACATAACATAAACAGAAAGTTTCAGAAAGTTGCTAATGCTGTTCCTCATGCTGTCGTCTAACAGGATTCAAAGATCTACTTGGTTGGAACAGAGGAAGGTCATATCCACAAGTGCTCTTCTTCATATAATGAGCAGTACTTGGAAAGTTACAAGGCCCACAAAGTATGTGGAAATCTTCGTCTCATTTTAAAAGAGCTGTACAGTTGCATAATGTATAGTCCATCTTCATGTCTCTTGCTTGTCCACTCATTTCCCCAGCGCCCAGTCTATAAGGTAACATGGTCGCCATTCTGTCCAGATGTTTTCCTAAGTTGTTCTTCAGATTGGACTATTCAGTTGTGGAGGCAGGACCTCCAGATGCCCGTGATGGGTTTCACCTCAGGCCAGAGGGTTGTGTTTGATATCATGTGGTCTCCACACTGTGCTACTGTCTTTGGTGCTGTCAGCGAGGGCAAGGTGGAGATCTGGGATCTGAGAGTCAGCAGGTAAGATCTTGTGCGCTGGTCAATAAAATACACGTGTTGAAGCGCAGGTTCGCATCCAATAACCTTTGCATGCATGCTCTAAAAAACAACTCAGTGAAATTCCAGCAGCAACAGCTGACTTTAATGTCAACATGAAAAAAAGCAATATTGGTTGATTCTGTGGATTAGCTCGGGTCAGAATGATCATATTTTCTGTCAGACAGATTATGTCTACACCTCTATCTCTTTCAGAATTTGTGCTGCACAGTTTTTTTTAAATTAATTAAAGGTGTTTTACAGGTGTACATGCATTAAAGATAATTAATAAATTATTAATATATCAAAATGGGCGACACGGTGGCCTAGTGGGTAGCACGTTCGCCTCACAGCAAGAAGGTCGCTGGTTCGAGCCTCGGCTGGGCCAGTTGGCATTAATGTGTGGAGTTTGCATGTTCTCCCTGTGGTTGCGTGGGTTTCCTCCGGGTGCTCTGGTTTCCCCCACAGTCCAAAGACATGCGGTACAGGTGAATTGGGTGAGCTAAATTGTCCATAGTGTGTGTTTGTGAGTGAGTGTGTTTGGATGTTTCCCAGAGATGTGTTGCAGCTGGAAGGGCATCCGCTGCGTAAAAAAAAACTGGATAAGTTGGTGGTTCATTCCGCTGTGGCGACCCCGGATTAATAAAGGGACTAAGCCGAAAAGAAAATGAATGAATGAATGAATGAATAGTATATCAAAACGTTTTCATATAATTTGCCTATATATTAATTTTGCTGCTGTTTATCTGCAATTGATAACACATAATAAGGATTAAGTAGTACACACAGTTCATTTGTTTGTGTATTTGACATTTTTTTGGTTAGTTTAAATTTGAATTTGAAATTAATTAATTATTCATTAAGGGCGCCACGGTGGCGTAGTGAGTAGCACGTTCGCCTCACAGCAAGAAGGTCGCTGGTTCGAGCCTCGGCTGGGTCAGTTGGCATTTCTGTGTGGAGTTTGCATGTTCTCCCTGTGGTTGCGTGGGTTTCCTCCGGGTGCTCTGATTTCCCCCACAAGTCCAAAGACATGTGGTACAGGTGAATTGGGGAGGCTAAATTGTCCGTAGTGTATGACTGTGAATGTGTGTGGATGGATGTTTCCCAGAGATGGGTTGCGGCTGGAAGGGCATCCGCTGCGTAAAAAAATATGCTGGATAAGTTGGCGGTTGATTCCGCTGTGGCGACCCCGGATTAATAAAGGGACTAAGCCGACAAGAAAATGAATGAATGAATAATTATTAATTAATTAACTTATTTTTACAAATTCTATATCGTATTTTGTTGAATGTTTGACATGCTAAAGTAAAACCAGGACTATATTTTGGAATCAATGTCATAAATGTAATAAAATGTAACTTGATATGACTAAATGGAAATATAGTTATTTTAATTTACATACCCCAAATTATTTAATAATTATATTAAAAATAATAAATAATTTAATAGGGATCTTTAAAATAGAATATACTGAATATATATATTGAATATACTATTTTACATAACAGATGTTTTACAAAACAGCTGAATTGAAAAAAAAAATCCAATTCAAAAGTCACGTCTTACTGAATCTACTGTCTCTCTGCTGTCTAATGTATATTAATAACTATTTTTATTATAGTCATTTTTATATTTGATACTTTTTATACACCTTTCTAGCATCTTCTGCAGATTTGACCCCAAAAGGTCAAATGAGGTCATGCATAACAAATTTATTTCACAATTACAATCACAATTACTGTTGAAGAGAATTATATGTACATATTTCTTTCTTTTTTTTAATTTCACATTTGTTTACTTAAGTGCTGTCCTTCAGAAACTACATTAAAATACTTATGTTTCCCAGAAGATAAAATAAGTATTTCAAAAATGTCCCTAAGTCATCACATTGATCAGTGAAGGTTTTTACCTTTGTAAGGCTCTCAGATGTCCATTGTGAAACAAATAATAATCTCACTGCCAATGTTGAAAAGCCAAAGACTGCTGGAGCTGGAGTTTTTTTTCCAGAAGAACAGTGGTCCATTTAACTGCTCAGGACAAACTCACGAACAACAATAATATAAAGATTAACATTTTTATAATCACAAAGAAAAAGACACTAACATTCAAAAGTATGTCAATTTAATTATTTTGTTTTAGTGGAAAAGTCTTTTTTGGGACAGTATTACATACAATAACATGCTTTCATGATCACAACCATCTCAAAATAATTGAAGAAATGAGATTTTGATCATCCAGGTAACAAAGAGTAAATAAGTATGTAAATGACTTATTTTTTCTCAGTATGAGAAACATGCTACAGTAGGTGCAATACCACATTCAGGACACAGAATAAAAAAAATACAGTTTTTGTAATCCCTCTTATTCTGTTAAAATTATTAACATTTTGCCCATTCTGCAGTGGGTTTGATCTTACACCTTGTAGTTTGCAAACTTTAATTGTTATATGTTTTTGTGATATGTTTAAATCTATGTGTAATATTTTTAGACATTTTTTATTTTTAGAGAAGGTCTAGAATGTGATGGCCTTCATTTTTTAACAGTTTGGACCCGACATTTGTTAACGGGATGAGTCCAGGAGTGAATCCGACCGCTCTGCTGTTCAGTCCAGAGACAGACTGTGTTCTGGTGGGTGACAGTGAGGGTCAGGTCACGGTGTACAAGCTGAAAAACATCACAGCTGGAGGAGGATCACAGGTGAGGCTTTATCTGTTCATTTCCTTGAGGTTCGACCTGGGTCACACTCAAAGTAACCCATTTACTTAAACGGCCAGATCATTTATATCTCCTGTGCTTATGCAGGTGGAGACACTGGAGGATATAATTCAGTCCACGCTGTCCAGCCAACACTGACGAGCATTAAGAAAGACTGGTAAAGGGTCATAGAAGGCTCAGGCTGTTTGTTTTTACCTCTCCATCATCATAATCTATATTCTCTGGCAGACTGAGCGACTCCATTTTACATAACAATGGAATTACAGCAAACACGCCTGTTTGAGCCTCATTGTGCATCCTTAGAGGAATAAATATATTCCTGCTTTTAAGCTAAATTATGATAAGGTGAATTTATTTGTTGTTTTACAAGATATTTTATGCAAAAAAACAAACCACTTGTACATTACGTAAGCACTACTGTACAACAACATTGAATAATTCACCCCAAAATGAAAATATATTCGTTACCTACTCACCCTCAAGTGCTTCCAAACCTTTCCATATCCTAACCAAATAACTTTCTTTTTTAGTTGAACACAAATACATCGATATCTATTACTTTCTATAATAGGATAAAATATATACTATGGAAGTCAATAGAGCTATGTTTCCATCCACCCATTTTTATGCACATTGTGGAATATTGAGTAATATTTATGAACACAACTGAATAGGATAAAATGTTAAAGCACATAAACTGATTAAAAAAAAAACATTTATTGAATAAATTTGTTATTTTGGTTTAGCAGGTCATATGATTACAAAAATGGGTGTGATGGGATGACATTAATGAACAAATACACAGACTGACCACATTGTAAAATATCTGAAATGTTTTTTTTTACAAGTTTGATAAGTTTAATTCACATATTTAGATGGAAACATGACATACCATTTACACCATTTTTCAAAATGTTTTCCTTTGTGTTTTGGAAACAAGTGGAGGGAGAGCAAATGATGACAGAATATTCATCATTGGGTGAATAATCCCTTTAACCGAGGATTCAAAACAGCGGCCTTATGTTTCTAAATATTTAACTGGGATAGATATTTACTGATCAATGCTCAAACTTTTTTTTTTCAAATACTTGTCACATGCATTACATTTTGTGTGGGAACGACGGACATAATGTAAGTGTTTGTTCTGTTGTAATGGACAGCCAGTTTTATGACCACTTGCCCGCCACATATATCAGCTTATCTACCAAATGAGGACCACATCACACTTTTACAAATGACTGTCATTATTGAACTGTTTTTCTGTCTTACAACCCAGAAAAGCATGCAATCGAAGCTTTTTAGTACAAATCAAACAATTTAGCAATGAAGATGCTACTCCGCTTATATAAGAGAGCTTTTAAAAAGAACAGCTGTGACATTATGACAGGAAATGAGTTCTGCTTGTTTACTAATGTATATGGAACTTTTTATCCATATGGCATATGATTATTACATTTGTAAAATACTTTCTCCCGTAAGGTTTTATGTTGAAGGACAGGTTGATGTTCATAATTCTGTAAATATTAATAATGTAGCCCAATACAACTATTATATTTTATTTTATTTTATTTTATTTTATTTTATTTTATTTTATTTTATTTTATTTTATTTTATTTTAATATATTAATTATATTATATTATATTATGTTATATTATATTATATTATATTTATTATATTTATTATATTATATTATATTATATTATGTTATATTATATTATGTTAATTATATTATATTATATTATATTATATTATATTATATTATATTATATTATGTTATGTTATATTATATTATATTATATTATATTATATTATATTATATTATATT
>CAIGQQ010034734.1:893684-916286 GCA_903798035.1 Danio albolineatus | reverse complement strand
AAAATAAGTGAGTGAACCCATTGCTTTTAAACTGATTAGTTGACTTTTCTTAAAATAAGTGAGTAAACCTGTTGCTTTTAAATCAATTAGTTGACTTTACTTAAAATTAGTGAGTGAACCTGTTTCTTTTAAACTGATTAGTTGACTTTACTTAAAATAAGTGAGTAAACCTGTTGCTTTTAAGCTGATTCGTTGACTTTACTTAAACTGAGTAAACCTGTTGCTTTTGAAACAGTAAGTTGACTTTACTTAAAATGAGTGAGTAAACCTGTTGCTTTTGAAACAACAAGTTGACTTTACTTAAAATAAGTGAGTAAACCTGTTGCTTTTAAGCCAGTTCGTTGACTTTACTTAGAATGAGTAAACCTGTTGCTTTTAAGCCAGTTCGTTGACTTTACTTAGAATGAGTAAACCTGTTGCTTTTAAAATGACTTGTTGACCTTACTTAAGATGAGTAAACCTGTTGCTTTTGAAACAATAAGTTGACTTTACTTAAAATAAGTGAGTAAACCTGCTGCTTTTAAAACAATAAGTTGACTTTACTTAAAATAAGTGAGTAAACCTGCTGCTTTTAAAACAATAAGTTGACTTTACTTAAAATTAGCGAGTAAACCATTTGCTTTTATGCCGATTCGTTGACTTTACTTAAACTGAGTAAACCTGTTGCTTTTGAAACAACAAGTTGACTTTACTTAAAATGAGTAAACCTGCTGCTTTTAAAATGATTTGTTGACCTTACTCAAGATAAGTGAGTAAACCTGCTGCTTTTGAAACCATAAGTTGACTTTACTCAAAATAAGTGAGTAAACCTGTTGCTTTTAAGCCGATTAGTTGACTTTACTTAAACTGAGTAAACCTGTTGCTTTTGAAACAATAAGTTGACTTTACTTAAAATAAGTGAGTAAGACCATTGCTTTTAAAACGATTAGTTGACTTTATCTAAAATGAGTAAACCTGTTGCATTTAAAACAATTCTCGACCTTCCTTAAAATAAGTCTATAAACCTGTTGCTTTTGAAACAATAAGTTAAATTTACTTAAAGTAAGTGATTAAACCTGATGCTTTTAAAATGATTAGTTGACTTTACTTAAGATAAGTGAGTAAACCTGTTACTTTTAAATCGATTTGTTGACTTAAACTAAGTGAATTAACCAAGTGCATGATTATAAAAAAATAAGTTGAATCAGTTTAGTTCCAGGTTACAATGGGTTTACTTGTTAAGTAAATTCAACTTGTCACTTTTAAGGCAGCGTGTTTACTCACTTTTTTACCTGTAAATAAATCACTTTATACTGTGTAGACACATAATATACAGCAATTTAGCTAAATAACACTTCATCATAAACCTAAAAAGTGTTCACCAACATGTCAGCTGTAATCAACACACCCTTTATATTTTTAATATCTATTCAAGTAAACTATCAAATCATATGTAAAATAGATTATTTACTGTATATTATTATTGAGTTTTAAAGGGATAGTTCACTCACAAATAAAACATTTACTTATAAATTACTGACCTTCAAGTGATATCAAACCTTCACAAATTTCCTCTGTTAAAAAATATATCTTTTGTGTTCAACAGAAGGGAGAAACAGGTGTGTGACAAGTTCATTTTTCAAGTGAATGTTTATTCTTTGGTAAACTATCTCTTTAAATGAAGACTTATATTTGACATATATATATCTGTGCTGTGAATATATATTTTTAATATACATATATATTAAAAGTCTACAAGGTAGGCCTACACTGGATGAACACTTCTGAATTTACAGTCATTATCTTCAAACGCTACTCATCTTTAAACTACAGCACATTTTGTTTATCCATTCAGTAGTTAAAAAAAAACATGCCATCTACGTTTATTTTAATAAATATAATCAATCTAAAGGGTGTGCATTATAGCAGACAACTGCATTGATGCTTAAATTTGGATTTATAACTATCAAGCCCTGGTATATTTCAAACTAAGCTATTTTTATTACATTTTTATTAAAATTCTTTGTTTGAGGGTAAAAATATGTTTGAAATCATAATCGCTCTGCCTTTTCAAACATTCCGACAGCCCAGTGCTGCAGGTAGTGCCTCTTTAATGTGAATTGTGTAATAGCCACGGACCAATGGTAACTTAAGGCCGGGACACACCAAGCCGACAATTGGCCGTGGGGTTTTGTCGATCAGGCTAATTGGTTAGTTTGTTCCCCTCATCCGCTCTGGTCAGGTTAACGTCGAAACGCATTTGTCTGATTCAGCATGTTGAATCGACGTCGGACCTCTTGACTGAAACAATTCAAACCAAGAAGAAACACAAAGAAACCAGCTGTAATTTCACAACATTTCACGAATAATTGCAAATGATATGGATTATTAGATTGTCAGACATATTTGCAAGAGGGAATCCCTTCATGGGGAGTTACAATTACATTGATAATGGTACTAAATGCTGTTTGGTTTACACTTTGTCTTGATGCTCTGAAATTCATTTTCCCTTTGTCGGACGAGAAAACAGAAAGCAAAAATACTGCCCCCTGTGCAGGCGCGGAATGCAGCTATCGTTTCAGACGGCTTTCGTCCATTTGGTGTGTTCACGAGGAGCTTTTTGCTTTCGTTTTCGCTTGGTGTTTGGCATTTGCCTGGTGTGTCCTAGCCCTGAAAGGTGTTTAGGAGCCAAAACCAAACTCCTTCCTAAAGATTGTGTTTAGGAGCCACGCAGGAGAATGCGTTTAGGAAAATGCAGCTATCGTTTTAGTCGGCTTTTGTCCATTTGGTGTGTTCACGGGGAGCTTTTTGCTTTTGTTTTCGCTAGGTGTTTGGCATTTGCTTGGTGTGTCCTGGCCCTGAAAGGTGTTTAGGAGCCAAAACCAAACTCCTCCCAAAAGATTGTTTTTAGGAGCCACACAGGAGAATGCGTTTAGGAGAACACAGCTATCGTTTCAGACGGCTTTTGTCCATTTGGTGTGTTCACAAGGGATTTTTGCTTTCGTTTTCACTAGGTTTTTGGCATTTGCTTGGTGTGTCCTAGCCCTTAATGGTGTTCAGGAGCCAAAACTGAACTCCTCGCAAAAGATTGTGTTAAGGAGCCACGCAGGAGAACGCGTTTAGGAAAATGCAGCTATCGTTTCAGTCGGCTTTTGTCCATTTGGTGTTTTCACGGGGAGCTTTTTGCTTTCGTTTTCGCTAGGTGTTTGGCATTTGCTTGGTGTGTCCTGGCCCTTAAAGGCGTTAAGGAGCCAAAACCAAAACCAACTCCTCCCAAAAGATTGCTCTGGTGAGCTGTTTCAAACTTCTGAAAAAAATCTAAAAACAAACTTAGATTTTAAAAAATATAAATATCCGTTATATACGTTGATTTCACTTGACGTGTGTTGCCTTGAGTCATTTTCTTCAAATACGTTTGAGCTTTAAATTTCGGCATATTCTGTGTATGTAACTTTAGATGAGGTCCCTAAATTTGCAAATATCAATCATCAACATCAAACCAAAACAAAATCCTCTCTAGACACTAAAAGGGATGGAACCGAAATGTTTGTTCCTGACAGTGAACTTCTGAACACCTGGAAGTTAAACAGTAACACAGTGTTTTTTTTTTTTCCTTTTCATAATTTTTTTTCCACAAGAAACAATAGTTTTCACTTTATTCATAGGTTTAAACATTTAAAAAATATGCAGCTTATTTTCTCTTAAAGGACAATTCTGGAGATACACGTACAAACGAAAAGAAAGAAAGAAAAAAAAAAAGCGTTTTGGTCATTGAACCACTCAAGAACCTTGTCATCTCACAGAGACCGTTACCGTTTGCAAAATAAAGATGTTCTCAAGCGCAGGGCTCATGCTCTTTTTTTTTTTTTTACGTGGAGGCTGGATATACAAACACATCTGCGTGAATGAGAAAACAATTTACAATGTCCAAAAGCTCAACTAATAGTGCCGCTGTACAATAACACTGTCAAAACATTAAGCATGACGCGTTTAGGTAGATACAGCATCCTTCTCTCTTTTAAACGTCGCCCGTCCCGACCCATATATACCCTATATTTTCTGTTGCGCTTGAGTTTTAAAAAAATTATATCTGAAATAAATTTTAAAATTATACCTCGGCATTTTACTGTACACAGCTTACCCAACTACACAGATAACAAAAAGTCAAAAACTCCTAAAGTATGATACCATTCAAAGTCTATTCATATACAATTTAACTGGTTTCTTTTTTTGTTTATATATATATACAACAAATTATGAAATAAATAAAAATAGAATGATGTCATGTACTCTGATGTCTAGCACTGCTCCCTTGGGAACAACGGAAAGGCTATTTAACAATACGAGAAACACCAAACGGCCTTCAAGATATATATAATTATATATATATATATATTATATATTTATATTGATTTTTCTGTAGAGGAAAATTAAGTGTGTGTCTATTGCAAGCAGGAGATTTTCTTTTTAAAGCAGTGGCTGTCTAAAAATTCCAAGAGTTTCAACAAAATATAATTTCTATTTTTTTTTCCTCCAATTAACGCACCTGACTGCACTGAGTGAATTAAAATGCGATATTCCTGAATACATTTTCATGACTAGATGTGCATGAGCAACACCAAAACCCGGCACAGACCTCAAACTTCATGCAACAGTATAGCGCCATCTTGTGGCCAAGGCTCATTCCTCTTTTAGACAGTCAGTCAGTTAGTCGGTTGTACTAATTTGCTACCTTGTTCGAAAAGGTGATACTTTTGACAAACTGAATGCATAGATTAAGAAAAACACCACATGTTTAGTATCACTTGTAGAGAGAATTCGGGTTCAGGTAGGCACAGCCAATAACACGTCGGACAGAAAGAAGAGGCTAAAACCTTACGAACAAACCCAGGCCGTGATACGGATGTCGCAAAGTGAATACAGTTCACGAATATAAGAAGTACACCCTAAAACGGTCCACATTTTATCATTTAGAATGCAACTCATATAATACTGCTGGAGTGTGTGAGGATCCACCTGTATCGCACATCTATAAAGGTTCATCCATAAGGTCAGGTAGGGGTCAGGCTTCACATCTGTCCTGTGTTTAAAGATTCAGAATTGGTCCAAAATATGCAGACTTGCATGGGTCAGAGGTGGTGTTTAGTTGTCTGCCATGTATTTTCCTGTAAAAAAAATAAATGCAAATGATCAATTAATGTAGTATTACTTATTGTAATTATCCACATAAATATTAAACATTAAATTACAATATATATAGAAATATTAGCCCCGTTTGAATTCTTTTTTCGATTTTAAATATTTCCCAAATGATGTTTAACAGAGCAAGGAAAATATCACAGTATTACCACAGTAAATACTTTATTTAAAGTCGTATTTGTTTTATTTCGGCTAGAATAAGGGCGGTTTTACATTTTTTTAAAACCATTTAAAGGTCAAAATTATTAGCCCCCTTAAGCTATTTTTTTGAAATTGTCTACAGAACAAATTATCGTTATATAATAATTTGCCTAATTACCCTAACCTGCCTACTTAACCAAGTTAAGCTTTAATAAATATGTAGTGAAATATTATTAACTTTGCAATCACGATGGCAAAGAAAAAATGAATCAGTTATTAGAAATTAGTTATTAAAACTATTATGTTTAGAAATGTGTTGAAAAAAATCACTTCTCCTTTAAACAAAAATGGGAGAAAAAATAAAAAGGGGGGCTGATCATTCTGACTTCAACTGTATATTCTTATATACTGTATACACCCCTTTGGAGACATCTCACAATCTGCAAAATGTCCATTACTTTCAGGGTGAAACCTTTGACATTGGTGCACAGATCAATTATATTCTGAAATGTGTGTGAAGTTTCAGCATAAAATATGCCACAGATCATTTATTATTTATACCATGCTACAAATTTTTATATATGAAAAAAAGAATAAATCAATTTTGTCTCTTTAAATGCAAATGAACATTTGCTCCCACATTTTTTTCCAGAAGGAGGATGAGCTCTCACTTACCATGCTTAGTTTGCTGTTATTAGTACTGTAAATGCTATTTAGGTTTATTCAGTGTTACAAGGGACCTATTATGCCCCTTGTTACAAAATGTAAAATACTCTAATGTCCCTAGAGTGTGTATGTGAAGTTTCAGCTCAAAATACCACACAAATAAAGTTTAATAACTCTTGGAAACTGCCCCTGATAGTCTTTGATCCAAATTGTGCAGTTTTGGTGACTGTTGCTTTTAATTGAAATGAGATTGTGCTCTTTTTCAAAAGAGGGCAGAGCTACAAATGCCGTGCATAAAAAAATCAAAAAAGGATTGATGTTATCTATGTGAAAACTGGAAAATTTTAAAAGAAGTGTCTCATGAGAAGGTCATCTGTGGAGACTACAGTGTTTATTTATGCATCTTAAGACTGATTTATAAGCCATCTTAGTTGCTGACATTATCTTCAGCAGGTACAGTGAATGCTGATGGTGGATGGCTGCTTCCCACTCAGGGCTGTTTATGCTAATGAGGGAGAGAGATTATCAGTAACAGGTGAGGCTTTCCCCCTCTGATGACTTGAACAAAGAGAGAATATCAATCAAAGTGTTTCTGCAATGAAACAATAAAATCGATACATTTTGACCCTGAGAGGCTGGCTATATTCACACACTGTTGCCACATGACTCTTAAAAAAATGATTTTTGCAAAATAGGTCCCCGTTAAATCATTGTAGTTAGGTTAGGTTCTACTGTATAATTTATAAATATTCCTATTATATATTATTTAATCATTTTAATTTATTTTTTTATTTTTTATTTTTTTTTCCAAATTACATTTAATAAAAGCTGTGCCCTAAAATGACTCATTTTGTTAAAGCTTCTTTCAATACTTATGGGAATATTTGCTTTAATTCTTGTATTTTGCTGTGAAAATACATAAAATAATATTGCAGATTTTTCTCTTGCTTTAATATTTTTTTTCTTGTTTTTCTCTTTCTTTAATCTTAATAAAGAAACACTTGATGCATAAAATCCTGGAGGGACTGTATAAATTTTGGGCTTCAGCCACCTGATTGTAAGCAAGACAAAGAACTTAAAATAATAAGAAGAGAGATGCCAAGGGGTCCTGACCTACGTGTCAAAATGTGATGGGAGAGAATGTGTTGCAAAAAAACATCTCATAAAGCTGTCTCTCATAAAGCTCACCTGCGGCAAACCTCTTCTTGATGAGGGAAAAACGATAGCCAAGGCCAACCAGCTCAATGTCACAGCCAGACAGAGTGCTGCCCTCACTGGTGAACTGCACTGCCACCGGGGCCGGTTTACTGGGACCCTCTGTCAGCTGGAAACGGGCCAGCAGAGAGCCCACGCCTCAAGATATCAAGAAAGAGAGGAGCAATAAGACAAGTAGATGACTTGTTATTTATATAGCACTAAATACTACTCAAAGGTTTGAGGCCAGTTCAATTATTTTGAAAGACATTTTTTTTTAGCAAGAATGCATTTAAATGATCGACAGCTAAAAAAAAAAAGACATTTATAATATTTTGAACTGTTTCTGGTTTCACCTGAGAGACTTTCCATGTTGCTTATAATAAACATTTACTTTATATAATTTAATAAAAATTTATTTTTAATTGAATGTTAAACTGTATTGTAGATAGATAGATAGATAGATAGATAGATAGATAGATAGATAGATAGATAGATAGATAGATAGATAGATAGATAGATAGATAGATAGATAGATAGATAGATAGATATTCACTTGATTTCATAGCTGTTTTACCATCATTACTCCAGTTACATGATCCTTCAGAAATCAATATAATATGCTGACTTAAGGAAAAAAACATTAAAAATCATAATGTTCTAAAACTTTTGACAGGTAGTGGAAACAAACAAACCAAAAAATAAATGTTTTACTGTATTTTTCATACAGACAGACAGAGAGACAGACAGAGACAGATTGCATTTGAATCACTCACCTCCATTCTCAGACTTCTGTGAAATATCTGGAATTTTCCATAAAATTCTCTGCTGTTCTGAATTCCTATAAAGAAAACAATAGAAAAACGATCAAATATTTATAAAGTCAATAATGAAATTTGTCAACATGTCAAAGGAATCTCTTCCTACACTTCATAGCAGCATTTTCCAGACTCAAAATTAACTGAATTATTATTATATTTGATTAATCCTTTTTTATTTTAAGCTTCTGTATTCCATACTCTGATTACTGACATACTGATTACTAATTGTATGACTTTGAAAGATGGTGGTTCTGTTTTAATGTGTACATGAAATAAAAACATAAAATATTTGCAGGCCTCTTTTTTATTATTAATTAAACATTTGGAAATGTAGATTTAATAAATCTGCATCCACTGAATTGAGTCAAGAATTGAGATTTGCATCAAGAATTGAATGGAAATGCAATCAGAATTCAAATCCAATCAGAACATCTGAATCAATATCCATCTTTTATCCCAAATAGTTCATTTCCACGATAAATGAATTATTGAAGTGGATAATGCAATGATCTGCTCACCAGGCACCCGGGGGAAGCACAGCTTGCAGTTTGCTGACTCCTCCATCCACAGGTATGAGGAACTGGACATTGTTGAGGGCCACAGGAGTGGTCATGGCCCCGCCGTTGTATTTGTAGTCTATCCTCAGGTCAGTGCTGGTGGGTTCACATCTCCAGCTCACAGCCAGATTCAGAGGAGTGGACTGAGGACCCTTGGGTAACACCTGATGCACATGTGCAAATAAGATGTTAATATCTATAACTATAAAAGGTAAATACTGATGAGCCAAAAATTTGAATTTACTCACCATCTAGTAACACAAATGGTTCAAAACAAATTATTATTGGTTTCTTTTTTCCATTGAACACAAAAAAGATATTTTCAAGAATATTGGAAACCGGTATCTATCAACATCAATAGTAAGAAAAAAGTTATTTCAATAGCTGACTACCAGTTTACAGAATTGTATAACATATCTTATTTTGTGTTCAACCAAAGAAAGAATCTCAAATAGGTTTGAAACAAGTGGAAGGTGAGAAAATTATGAATTTTCATTTTTTGGTAAAATAAGCAGTAATGTGCATATAAAGATATACTTTTAATTTGTTTTTAGGTTTTATTTACCAATTTCAAAGTGAAATCTGGGTTGTGAGGTATAAGTAACTGAGGTTCTTCTCACCTGATACTTCAGCATGTCTACATTGTAGTAGGTTGCCTGTGGTTTCTGCTCCGCCACTTTCTTTAAATGGGTCATCAGGTTTGGCATGTTCACCCAGAACTCTTTTGAGTTTGGATTAGGCTGTGTGGAGTCACTGCTGGACATTTGAAAATACCTTCAAATCAGACTCAACTGAATTCATGCATGCACGCTTTCTTTCAGAATTGTGTTTAAGTGCTTTCTTTCTTTCTTTCTTTCTTTCTTTCTTTCTTTCTTTCTTTCTTTCAATACTAATTTCTCTTCTAAATGGATAATTAAATACATCAAACTAATCGAAAGTGACAGAACAGATGAATAAATGCTCTTCTTTTTACTTTGATTTAAGAATGTGTGACCCTTTAAAATATATTAAACCTAACCCTAACTAGAAAAAGGTTATATCAAATAATAATAATGTAGTATTTCACAATATTTCCAATAAAATATTTATTTAAACAAATGCTGCCTTAGTGAGCATAAGATGCTTCTTGCATAAGCATAAAAAAAAATCTGGTCCCAAATGTTTGAATAGCAGTATATTCTAACTACTGTATAATAGTTTCCAGTATGAAGTTCCAGTAAGTGATCACACCCCTCAGAAAACGGCACTGTTTCGCCTCCAGCGTTAAGATGCCATCTCATTAGTCATCTAGTATATGATTCACCCCCAGTTGATCTCACCCCGAAAGTAATTGTTAAACTGTAGTGAAGATATTGATTCCAAACTCTTCTTTTGTTACTAGTCCATACCCTTTCCGAAATAAGGGTACAAAAACTGTCATTGCGCAAAAACCATCAGAAATCTTCTAAAATTAGCATTTTTTTCTTTTAATTTTTTTCAACTTAAAGGCAAAGAAAAGAACATATTCTTTGTCATTACAGTGAAATTCCTGGACCTACATCAGTCTGAGAAAAGGCTAATTTTAGCCAACAAATTCAGACGGCACTTAAAAGTTTTTTGCATTTTTACATGGTCCATTTATATACAAATATGTTCCTTTAGGTACCAATATGGATACTTTCTATACTAACAAACATATACATTTTAACGGGTTACTGCTCCACAGACAGCTTTTGTACCTTTATTGCTGAGAGGGCAATTCATAATATTTTCCATGCCTGATGCTAAATACAGTGGGGGAAATAGATATTGAAAACACCATGTTTTTTTCACTCTAAAAAACGCTGGGTTGGTTTTTTAACCCAAATGCTGGGTTGAGACTGCTAGGTAACAAAATTGGGTTGATTTAACCCAATTTGGGTTGAAAATCGGTCGTCATCAACAACCCAGCAGTGCTGGGTTGGGAACGCGGACGTGAAAGAGAGCACGCACGTCCTCTGGACATGCAAAGAAATCAGCGTGAGAAACCGCCATTTTCTTTGCGCAGTCTTTAGAGGGAAGCGAGTGAAATTCTGTCTAAGAAGTAAGTTATTTGGTCTGTATTTAACAATTTTCACAAGAAATAACACGTTTAGTTTACTGTATGATGTGTTTAAAGGGTCCTTTTTAAACCTAACGACTAAGCGACGGCCGAGCTTCGCCTTACGGCCGGTGTTCTGACGATATGTGCTACCTCCGCCTCAACGGCTGACCTGTTTCTCCGCCTAACGGCCGACCTGTTTTTCCGACTCACGGCCGGACCCGTTTCTCCGACTCACGGCCGGACCCGTTTCTCCGCCTAACGGCCGGACCTGTTTCTCCGCCTAACGGCCGGACCTGTTTCTCCTACTCACAGCCGGACCTGTTTCTCCGACTCGCGGCCGGACTTGTTGCTTCACCTCGCGGCCGACCTGATGCTTTACCCCGCGGCCGGACCTGTTGCTCAGTGGATGGGAAAGCGCGCCTGACATCGGAAGGAGCTTGGAAAGGATAAGGTATTTTTTTTATATTACTTTTGTATACTCTGTTAGATACAGTTGAATCTACTGTGTTAGATACGGTACTTATATTTGTTAATTGGTTTTTGGAACAATTTGTAACAAGTGTTAAATTCAGCTTTTTTGGTCAGAACATACTTAATAAATTTCCTGCTCTGCTTGTACATTTTGTTTAGCTGTACATTGAATAGCAAATGTTATTAATTTACTTTGAGCATTTTACATCCTAAACGTGATTTAAGCTATCTTTAATCCTGTATGTATTGTTAGTTTGATGCAGATGGGAATGTCTGAGCTAAGGCTAAATCCAAACCTAATCACCTTCGACTGCAAAAAAGTTTGACCACCGTTTTATGTGACTTCCTGAATAATTATGATCATTCAGGGGTGTTTTTGTGATAAAGTGACTTTTGGCTAACATTATCTTTTTTTAGTTAATTTTGCTAAAATGCTTTTATCTGTTGTTCTATTTCACATGAATGGTGAAAACCAAACTAAAAGAATGGAATCTTGAAGAGTTAATCCCCACATTTGAAGGTATGTAGTAATATTTTACTTGGGTTCGTTGTAATCATCAGGGATGCCCTTGTCTTAAAATTTGTCCGGTTGACTTGTGATGTTCATTTAAAGCATTAGTTGAAAAATTACAGATTTATTAATAAACCATTTTAATCATAATAATTAGTCTCTAATTGCCCACATTGCCTATTTTATAAGGCAAACAAACAGTTTTGGATTTCCGTGCTCAAGTTCATAGAGACTAAGAAAGCAGAAAGCACATCCTGTTACTTTCATTATTTACAAGATTGCAGTGTTTTGTTTTTATTGTGAGTGCACACAGAGAAATGTAGTGTCTTAACATATCTTCAAAAGGTATATTATTGTTATCTAAATGACCAAACATTGCAGAGTATTTTGAGAGCAAGTGACCACACAGGTGCTGTTAAGCTTCCACACTCTGCACAGACATTTAGAGCACATATTTCTACATTAGCATTAGATTGAGCAGCCATGTAAAGTTACTACTATATTTCAGATGGTAAGCCATAGCTTATTTGAGGTCGATGGGAGCATTTGGATATCATGCCTGATGTGGTTACTACTGCATAGATCAACTGTTAACAATCTGTGTGACTTTGCCAATGTGGATTTTTTTTTTTTCTGCAACTAATAAATTTTGACTAATGGTTAGTCAATTTATTAGAGGGCAGCCCTAGTAATCATTAGCCACTTCAACACTTTAAACTGAGAGATTAAAAAACAAATGCCAATTTGTCTTTGACTGGTTAATTTTAAAAATTTGCTGTTCATGCAACCAGTGGCTTTTTCTTTTATTTTTAGCACAGGAGCGAACCTTCCCTCGTCTTTGATTAAATTCAAATTATTTGATTCAGAGGGTAACAATTCAGTTAAAAGTTTCTTGATGCATTTAATGCATAATGCTTTTCTTACAGTTATTTTATTAATAATGAAAATGTTATTTGTTTATTGATGTTTGTTATTAGAGCGGCAGGGGGGCGCTGTGGGTAGTGCTGTCGCCTTAAAGCAAGAAGGTCTCTGGTTCGAGTCCCGGCTGGGTCAGTTGGTGTTTCTGTGTGGAGTTTGCATGTTCTCCCCGTGTTGGTGTGGGTTTTCTCCGGGTGCTCCGGTTTCCCCCACAGTCCAAAGACATGCGCTAAAGGTGAATTAATTAAACTACTTGCCTGTTGTGTACAGTATGTGTGTGAATGAGTGTGTATGGATGTTTTTTTTTTTTTTTTTTTTTTTAGGAAAACGTTTCAGCATTTTTCTCGATCTCCATGGACTGAGACGGTGCCTTAATTTTGATCTTTCAAAAGAAAATTTAAATGCTTCAAATGATCCCAAATGTGGTTCCAAACAACCTCAGCTGAGGAAGAAGGGTCTTATCTATTTTCATTAAGAAAATACAATTTAAATACTTAATAATTTCAAATGCTCATCTTGCCTTACTCTCCCTAAACTCTGTGTAAAATACAGTCAGAGTGTTCAGTGCCCTAAGTGTCTTGAGCTAGAATACACACAGTTCAGTTCAGAGCAAGACAAGATGAATGTTTGACTTTGAAAAATATTTAAATTGTATTTTTTTAATTAAAAAAAGAAGATTGTTGTGCTATACAGTATAAGACCCTTCTTTCTCGTCTGGGATTGTTTACAACCGCATTTGTGATTGTTTGAAGCAGAATTTAAACTGCATTTTGGAAGTTTAAACTTGGGGCAGCATATCAGTCCACTATATCAGTAAGAATGATGCTGCAGTGTTTTCATAAAGAAAACAAAATTTGTTTATGAATGGGGGGGTGCATCATCTGTAAGTTGTTATTCTGGAAGTGGATTTCTAATGCCAACACTGGCTGATAGCTTGGTGTGTTATGATCTTAATTGCTCCTAAAGGTATTTTAGGTGTTCTAAAGTTAACTTTTAAAGATATTCAACTTGTAAACATTTGAATTCTTAATGATTTTATTTATTTATTTTTCAGATTGGGACCAATATGGCTGAGTATCTTCATCCATTGAATTCAAGCATCCATTGAAATTCTTTATGTTCTCATGCTTGGAGACTACCACTGCTTTCAAGCCTTTGCTATAATAAATGGCACAGCACATGAGCAAAGTACATTACTTGCTGCAGTGGACCTTTGCTTTAAAGCATTCTACATCTTTGGTGTGAACTACCCCAAGCAGTGGTCCCTGGTGTGGCAGTTTCTACAGACTGTGGTATATGGACTTCCTGTGGAGGAGACACTGGCAGAGTTCTGCGAGCATTAATTTTGCTGACAAACAGTAATTTTTTAATACCGTGACCTCAACGCTTCTTTCTGTCGCCACAATGGAATGAACCGCCAACTTATCCAGCATATGTTTTACACAGCAGATGCCCTTCCAGCCTCAACCCGTCATCTTGATGCTCATGGATATAAATGTTTGTGCACGTTATGAAATGTTTTCATATTTAAATGCATGTTTTCTTGGAAGTAAATTTGACTTCAATCAGTTTGATGCACTTTTATTCTAAATATATTTTCTTCTACGCTGCAGTTACATTGCAACTAATGTTTCTTACAGATGACTCTTATATATCTCGGGGTCTATAGATGTTTGCACATGATTGTACAAGTAAAAGTTATGAAATGTTTTTCTATTTTAAATTTGTTTTTTTAAAGTCCATGTTTCTATCTTCATGTTTCATCATTACTTCTACATCTGATTTTTCTTCTAAACTGCATTTACATTGCAATTGATTATCCTTACTGATGATTCCTTTATGTCTCAAGATATATTTATGTTTACACATAATTGTTAAAGGGAAAGTTATAAAATGTTTTCTTTTTTTTTTCCTAATCTTAAATTTGTATCTCTTAGTTTTTTGGGGGTTTTGTTCAGTCAGTTTGATGCCTTTTCATTATTACTTTTTACATATTTTTTCTTCACTGCTGTTGATTATTTATATATACACTATGACGTTTGTGCACAAATTTGTATTTTAAGTTATTGTACAAGTTATTTTAAGTTTCTGACTTCAGTCATTTAGATGCATTTTCATTATAGCTTCTGCATACTATTTTTTTTCTCTACTTTGCAATTACATTGCAATTGATTCTTGCTGATGATTTCTGATTTATGCATGATGTAAATATTATGAAAAGTTTTCATATTTCAAATATGCATTTTTTTAAAGTTAATTTGTCTGACTTCAGTCTGATGCATTGTTACTGACTTTAGGCATGGTGTTACTGTGATACAGTTTGATAAATTGTCATAGAAATTGTCTTAATGCTGAGGTGGAGATGGGAAAAATGTCTTAAACTCATGGACACATTTTTTATGTTTTGTCTTAAATAAAATTTAATTACTGAAGTATTTATTGCTGTGGAATTGTTTTTATTTTAGTGATTTTAATCACCAGTTTCTAGATTAAATTTCGGACCCCTTTTTGGGTTATATTCAACCCAGCAGAGAGTAATTTTTAACTAATAGTTGGGTTAAAATCACAACCCAGCATGCTGGGTTAAACGTGTAACCCAAATTGTTGGGTTAACGTAACCCAGCGCTGGGTACGTCCCTTTTTGACCCAGCGCTGGGTTGCCAAACCAACCCAAATTGGGTTGTTTTCAACCCTGCAGTTTTTAGAGTGTTCCTGGGAATAATATTTTTAAAGGAGCTGTTGACAAGGAATTGAAACAGACTTTGGTAAAAAAAAAAAAAAAAAAAAATACAAACACAACAATAAAACAAAACTAAATCTGAACAATTAGTTATCTGTAAAAACAATGCAATGACAAGGAGAAAGTACTGAACTTCTGAAATGAACATAAAGGCTTTTTTGGTGATGGCAGCTTAAAGACACCTCTCATATGAAGAATGAAGTCGTATTGAGAATGAAGTGCATTGCTCAGATCATTTTTTTTCTTAAAGACTTCACAGTGTAAAAATGTTGATAATTCTGTGAGTCTAATCTGATCTTTATTTTGTATTTTCAATTTGAGAGCATTTGAGAGTTTCCATGGCTTTTTTTTTGGATCGTTATCTTGCTGTAATGTCCATTCTGGTTTCATCTTCATCATCCTGGTAATGTACTGTAGATGTTGGACTGAAGCAGCTCATACTAATTTAAAATGATGGAAGAGCAGAGGGTTGCTGAATAACTACTGAAATATTTCAGCTGCTGTCTGGGCTTTCACTGCCTCTCCACACCTCCCATTCTCCATGTGTTCAATACTTTTTTCCCTGCGTAATTTCATTTTATTATACATAATTTCTAAACAAACGAGTTTTGTATTCTTTGCATATATCTTTGGTTGTTACCAACATCTGGGGAAAACTTTCAGTCAGCAGCTCCTTTGGAAGTATGTTATGTGAGAAAAATAATAACATGTTCGATACGTATTTCCCCCACTTTTTATGTAACTAATAAAGAAATGTGTAATCCTTACTAGTAAATAAATATGATTAGGTCTGTTGTGGTGGATGTTAGATGGTTGTTATTACCAGCAGAGTAACTGTGGGTTAGGAAGGACATGTTCCAGACGACTGTAGTTGGTTATGCTGAAGGTTAGCACAGCGGGCGAAGGGTTATTTGCAAAATGCCGAGTGATGCCTGCTGGGAAGGACAACACCATCTCTCCAGTGATCTTCACCACACACCTTAGAGAGCGACAATATTGTAAGACGACATCAGTGACGGTCTGGTGTGTGGAACAGTGTTAGAAACAGTGATCAATCTTTCATATTCTGTAATAAATGACATCAGCAAATGAGGAGGAAAAACAGATGCAGAGATGAAAGAGATTAATAGAGTGAGGGAAAGAAATGACTGTTTAATTAGGTTTCAGTGCATAAATGTGAAATCTGAAACAGATGTGGGCAAACTGTATTGATGTATTTACATAATTTGTTGTGATGCTTACATTGCACGACATCAAAAATGATCTTAACAAGCACAGCTCAAGCAGAAATGAAAAATAAAGTGCATACAAAAATATAAAACACCTTTCATAAAATAAAAATACTTTGGCAAACATATAAATATGAGTAGTGATGTCAGCTAAGAGCTGGAAGGTAGAAATCCGAATCCTTCAGTAGTGTTACATAATATTAATAATATAATTTATTTTTGCTATTTATAGTTTGTTTATAATTACATATTTATAGTGTTACTTTAAAAATACATGAGAGCTACTTTTATAATTCCACCAGAATGGAGGGATTTCAGTGATTGAGTTGTTTTGCAAATATTGGATCCAGATGCACATCCATTTTGGTTGCATTTGACTCTGGGAAAATGCTTATGAAATAATGTGCATGTGCAACATGACTACATTGAGCTGGGTGATATGGCAAAAATGCAATCACAGTAATTATTTTCCATATTGAACGACAACGATATATATTTCGATATTAGTTGTTAATGGTTGATTTAAAAGAGAGTCATAACAAAACTGAAGTCACAAAAATTAAAGGGTCCATTAAATGGCATAACATATTTTCGGAAAAATAAATTTTGGGTGGCCAAAAATTCAGAACATCTCTAATATCAACACACTTTCAGATTCTCATCGTTGTACATTTCTGCTGTGTAATTGGCTGTTAGATCAATATAGTGGGAAAAAAGTCCAAAGTTTATCATTGTTACTGACACAAATTCAATATAATATCCTTAATCGGCCCAGCCCTAAATTAAACTGCCACAAAAAATACAATAAAATAAAGTAATAAAATGTCCAGTGAGTCGTGATAAAAATTTGATATCCCTTGAAACATATGCATGTGTTTTATTACATAAAAGTTATAGCATATCAATGTCCGATTACATGGTGCACAATCCCTAATAGTGTATTGTGTTCAAAAACAACATACCACTTACAATAAATCTTACTCTAAACATACCTGCAGTGTTTAGAAAAATTAAAGAAAAACAAAGGGATAGTTCACCTGAAAATTTAAATTCTGCCATCATTTATTGATTCATCAGTAATACCAAACCTATTTTTCTCTCAGATGAACACTAAGAAGAAGAAAAAACAGCCATTGACTTCTATGATATTATATATTCTTACTGTTGGTATCAATGGCATGCTATGTTTTTTTGTTTAATAGAAGAAATAACTGTATAAAAGATTAGAACCTCTTGAGTATGAGGGAAAGTGATGAAATTAAATTTTTTTGGGGGTGAACTATCACTTTTATCTTGTTTTTGCACAGCACAGCTCTGTATGAATTGCCAAGCAAGCAGGATTACTTCGTTGAGAACTGCAGAGAATTATGAGCAATGTAGCCATTTTCCCACAAAACAAAGTGCACTTTTAGCTGAAGGACAACTCTATGTTAATTTCTTTTCTTCCTATTCCTTACCAAGCTGGTGTGTAGATAAGATATACAGTATAATATTTACACACAAAGATGTACAAAGCTGCTTGATACTGAGATGCAAAGATTGTGATACATACTTATTAGGGTCAGCTCCTTTAAAGTAGGCACTGACAGTCTCTGTGAAAGCTGCAGCCACAGGCAGGGTGTCCTGGGCCCCCATGGTGAGGGGACTGGGCCCTCGAGAACAGCCTGAGACAACAAAAACACACTGAGTCACGACGTGATGTTTACATGGAAATACACAATTCTGATCAGTCACCGAGATACAAGGCAAATACATGAGATATGACAAAGAATGAGAAATGGAAGTACAAACAAGAGACAATCAGCAGCTGACGATCTGTTTTCTTCAGTTGCATTTTAACAATGCACTAACCCAGAGCTAAATTCTAGCACATGAATCTACAGATGAACCCTATTTTATGCTTACTGGTCTCGACCACGTTGTTAGGACCTGTCAGTAAGTGTAGATGATTATTTTCTCAAGGTTATTTTTAATGCTTTATCGGCCAGTCATGATTAATCTGAATTTCACAACATTCTCAATTGATAAATATATACATTTGAAGGCAAAATTATTGGCCCTCTTGTGAACATTTTTTAAAATAATGAACATAACTTTTAATAACTTTTTTATAATAATAATAATTTTGTCTTTGCATTAATATATAGAGTATATATATTTTATTAATTATTTTGCAAGATACTGCTCAGCTTAAAGTACCATTTAAAGGCAAGTTAGTGATTTGTTTCTTAGCCAATCATAGTGGAAAAACCCAAGGGGCTAATAGAATTGACCTTTCCTATTTCCTATTTTTTTTAAGCCAGCCTAACAAAAAAAGTAATAATTTCAAACACACACACACAAAAATAAAATAAAATAAATAAAAATGTCTAGGCAAGAACATGCTAAATCATGCCCATATAATCAAACTGCAACATGTTAACTGAATAATATAAGCACAGTATGTAGGAAGAAAGTTCTGCATGGTCATTTAAAAAATAAAAATAAAAATGAAAAATAAATCTGGTCACTGAAAGTCAGAATCAATGACATCAGTAAATAAAGTGACATCAAGTGCTCTGTGTTATTGAACAACTAAGAAGGGAACACGTCATGATTTTACACTAAACTATAATAACGAATTGGGGGAAATAACCTTAAATATAGTTTTTTTGTTTATAACAAAGCAGAAAGCATCTAGAATTTATTTATTTTTTTACAGATATAGCAGACATTCGATTTGATATTCGCTTAGACTGCCTTGCTTAAATGGGTCAAGAACTGAGAAATCTAATTTTCCTTAACTTTTAGACAGATAAGAGGTCATCAAACAAAAACATTCTGGATCATTCAGAACTCAAAATCTTGCTATTGGTCAAAAAACAAACAAATATTGAAACCTGATGCAAAAAAGAAAAGAAAAAAATATTTAACGCCTACTTCTAAATCACTGGTTTAAGCCAGCCACTGTTTCAAAGATAAAAGCGAGTATATGCTTGAGTAAACAGTTGTGAAAAATCAGTATCTTCACCTTGCCCTCCTTGTCATCCAAACCCATATCTACACCTGTTGTCGCATTGTCACAAATTCATTTCTCCATGTCAGAAGTGCAAATAAATGGAGTACTTAAAAAAAATAACATTGGTTGATTTGTCTCATCAAGCAGAACCACTGATTATTTATGTCATTAGCCGCATCAGTCTGATTGTGTCCAGTGTAGACATGGTGTTATTTTACAAGAGAACATTCCAGAATATATCAGTGTATATAACACTGTTTCATTCAATTCAATTCAGTTCAGTGTTCTGTATTTGTGTTTAAACTTGACACATATTGACAAGCTTTATGAAGAAACTGAAAAAACAAACAAACAAAAAAACAGTGATGTGTCACATTCAAGTTTTAAATCAAGTTAAAATTTAAGTGAGTGACAAGTGACAATATTTTATTATGTGTCAATATTGCTTTTTTCTGCAACAGATCATTTGATATGCATTGACTTTAACACATTAACTAAAATAACATTAAATAAAACAATCCATATTGTAGCTATTATTTTAAAATGCAAAACTTTGGGTATTTACTTAATATGGCACATGAATACCTACCATGTCTAATGGTGTTTAAAAAAATTTAAAAAAGAAGGTCAAAACAGGATGATTTTCTTTGATGTGAAAAAAAGAATATTATTTATGGACCTCACACAACATTATAAAATAAAAAATATAAACGCAGTTCATGACCCTTTTAAGCATGCAAAAGTGTGCACAGTAGCACATCATTTTTATATTTTAATTGTGATAAAAAATGAAGCACATTCTCAAGCTGATTAAGTTTTGAGCACATAATTAAGATCATCCAGTTAAATGCAAGTTCTGCTTTTCTACATGAACATAATTCTATTGTTCTTTGAATGTTAGATTTTTTTGATCTAGTTCTACTATGAGATCAACCAAAGATAATAACAACATAGATCAAATCAAATACATTGAAATATATCTAAATAACATATATGACATACAAGATCATATTTGGAGTTTACATTTATAATTTATATTTCAGTTGTGCGAAATATATTTCAAAATATTACTAAAATTACTTTTTTTTTTAAACCGTTGGAATGAAAAATATTTACATATGCTTAAATATATAATATAAACTTAAATGAAATGATTACATGTGTGTATGTATGTATATATGCAAGTGAGATATGTAAACTGCCATTTTTGCAATTTTCTGACATTCATTTATTTGTTTATTTTTATTTTTTGGGCTAGACCCTTTATTAATCTAGGGGTCGCCACAGAGGAATGAACCAACAACTTATTCAGCATATGTTTTACGCAGCAGATACCCTTTCAGCTGCAATCCATCACTGGGAAACATCCATACACACTCATTCACACACATACACTACAGACGATTTAGCTTACCCAATTGACCTATACCACATGTCTTTGGATGGGAAGAACATGCAAATTCCACAAAGAAATGTCAACTGACCCAGCCGAGGCTCGAACCAGCGACCTTCTTGCTGTGAGGCGATCGTTCTACCCACTTCACCACCATAATGCCCCAATTTTTGACATACGTTTCAGAAATAAAATATGTTTTATATATGTCAAATCCAAATATGAACTTGTAAGTCATGTAAAGTATGTTATCAGCATATCTTGCCATATATCAGATTTCTATATGGGCTAACAGGACATGCGAAAGATGAAAAAGAATGAAAGAGCAAAAGAAAGGAAGTTGAACCAGAAAGCGCTCAGCTTCAATGGCATGCACCTGAAGCTGAAACACAGAGATATGATCCAAGATTGAAAAGCAGACGAGCCACGAAACAACAAGTACCATATTAGTAACACATGAAAATATGATGATCCCCAAAGAAAAGAAAAGTTGCCAGATGAACGGTTAAAATGACAAAGCAGATGCACAGAGCGAAGCGGATGTCGTGGAAGGACAAGCAAGTGTGACAGTGAACGCGTGAGAAAAGGGGGAGTCAGATGTCAGATGAGACTTGAGTGTGCACGCGCTACGTCCTTAGACATAAACCCCAACTTACCTTCAAAGGTTAAATAAAACTTGCCTCTGTCAAACCACACGAGGGAGGGCTGGTCTGTCTCTGTGTTGGAGGGGAAGGAGGTATAAGGGCGGGGAGTGAGGAGAGGCAGGGAAGGAGAAGGGGGAGAAAAGGACAGTAGCGTGAGTCACACACAGGTCCATCATACGCCACAGTGATGGGGCCACGGACACAATTCACCTCGGATGGGAATGACTGATGTGTGAAACATCCACAAATGTTGCACGGCACATCAAGCAAACGAAAAACAAAATCTAATTCTGTAGTTCTAGTTGCATCTGGATTGAAAATGTTGACATAAGGGTCAATACAGCTGCTTTATAGTCATTGTTAACAGGATTATTACAAAAAGTGTTATATGTTGATACGGTGAATTCGAAATATTAACTTGATTTGTGATCACTATCCTATTTCACAAAATCGTATCTCATCTCTAGTTAGGAAGTCTTAAACTGTGTCTTCAAGTTTGATAATCCACTCTCAGGTCTGTTACCAAGCAACCAACACTGCGCCAGCTGCTAATGCGTTAAATGGATAAACAAAACCAGCAAGTTTTTAGACAAACAAGGTTGTGACATTTTTGTAATAGAAACTACATCATTTTGAAAATCATCTTTTGCTAAAAACAAACCAACATTACTTGACTAACTGCAATATTATGTTGTAGGGCATTCTACTTAACTTAAACTAGCACTTTACTTAAAGTATTACTTTATTCTTTAGGCTCCTCAAAGAGTCATTTCTAATATTAAACATCTTCGTTATTCATTTTCAATCATCAATAAATGTAATGGCATTGCTGGACAGCACAATCATAACTGTCATATTATAACAGTTTTTTTCGTCAAGTTAGGATGTATCTACGGTATAGTGTAACAGAAGGTAACACACTAAGGAAACACTGTTCTGTAATAGTTTTTATTCCAAAAGTGGTTCTAACTGAAATTACCATGGTCACAAAACAGATAGAATAAAGCCCTGGTCAAATCACGCGATTTTGTTAATATTTATTATTGTTCATATTAAATAAAAAATGCAAATATATATAT
>CAIGQQ010034734.1:864164-893284 GCA_903798035.1 Danio albolineatus | reverse complement strand
ATTCATTCATTCATTCATTCATTTTCTTTTTCGGCTTAGTCCCTTTATTTATCCGGGGTCGCCACAGCGGAATTAAACGCCAACTTATACAGCATTTGTTTTACGCAGCGGATGCCCTTCCAGCCACAACCCATCTCTGGGAAACACATCCACACATTGTCATTCACACACATACACTACGGACAATTTAGCTTACCCAATTCACCTGTACCGCATGTCTTTGGACTGTGGGGGAAACCGGAGCACCCGGAGGAAACCCACGCAACCACGGGGAGAACATGCAAACTCCACACAAAAATGCCAACTGGCAATATTATATATAATATTAAATTATAATCAATAATTTAAATTGTTAAAATACAATGACATGCTTTCATTTTCTCGGTCTCACTCGCGGCAATGAATAAATGTAGACTTTGACAGCAAGCATCAGTGTTTTTTTAGATTGAAATAAGAAAGGGAGGATGGGGCAGGGTGCTGCTGGATATGTGTGTTTGAATAAAATCCTGCAGGTGCCCTCGAGAACTCAGAAACTCATTGTGAGAATGGAGATGCCGACATATTTGTGCCAGTCTGTCCGACAAAATTGCTTTATAACACCTTAATATTTCAGAGAAGGTAGTGAAAGATTGCATAGCCAATGACTGGTCATATCCACCCGTGACCAACTCATAAGTAAATATGCAGCTATTTTGATTACCTGACTGAGATAACAGAAGGTCTAAATTATGTGCTCCTATGTGCCGTGTCACACACGTGACGGAACTCGTCGTAAAGGATGAGAAAAAAATTGAACATGCTAGACTTTCTGCGACGTTGTCGTGAGGCATCGCAGGCATGGAATCGGTTGTCGTGAACTATGACACATTACACGAGAAGACACAATTAAATCTTGTGTCACGACGCCTATTTATTGCTTACGATTCTCTACGACACCCTACGTGATCTGACCGGGGCTTAAGATTTTATGAATCATTCTGTAAGACGCGTCAGAATCTGCTTTGTAGAGTTTATTGCTGCAAGTTAAAAAAACGCATGCAGAAAAACACTTACAAATTAAGAAAACATCTTCACCAATTTTGACAACACACATCTGACACGCACATTCTCCAACACAGACCCCACAAAGTGACGAACTCAGCAGCTTTCTGTTTATAGTCAGTCATGTTTTCAGAGGTCTGAGAGGTGAGTTTTTAGTTTATTTTAACATCCTGGTTGTACGATTTATTCCTATGCATTTTTCAGCATTGCCCCTAAAAACAAAACATCATAATTTAAAATCTGAGACATTATTCCAGTTTAAATGAACTCACACACTCATTAGGCCTATATTTCAATATACTGTAGAGCTGCAAAGATGACATTGCAGCCGAGTCATCTTTAAATCTGCAGTTTAAAAGTATCTTAACTCCAGACTACTGCTTTGCTGGATGGAAATCCACTTTTCACACATGTACAGTAAGAGTGCACTTCATAGTGAGTTGAAAGGGAAAGCATTGCAAAACCACTCTGGCCTGTGTAACCGAACACATATTTTTATTACTTTAATAAAATTAGGCCTAGCCTACTGAAAAACAACGTGTCAAAATGTTTTTTTGATTTGCCACCACTGCTTAAAAACATTGACCACAAATTTGAATGTGCTCATTGATCAGCAGGAACGTGCCTAATGAGGTGCTGTGTACTGTCTCCAGATCTGGTTTATTCCAGCACAAATAAAGCCCTGATTGTAAGTACACAAAAACAAGAAAAAGACTAGGCTATAGTCCAAATAATAATGGTTATTTTGGGGTGACAATACCGCTGGCTCTAAATAGGACGCAGTCAGGTTTACCTTTTTGGGGAGTGCCCTGACACATTTCAATGGAGGTCATGCACTCTCTATACTGTGTGTTTCGGTACATGTGTTGTGTGAATTTGCAAGCATGTGCGTTGCCAAATTAAAGAAGATTTTTTTGTTGAAGAGTTTTTCTACAGTATATGAACGAGTTTTCTTAACTTTCAGCACATTTTGGAGTCAGCTGAACAGTTCGGAAGCCAAGAACAACTTTTCTGAGAGCTGATTCAGAATAAAAAGTATTTTCTAACAAACATTTTAGCATTTTTGAATTCTTGACGTTCAATGCAGGGACTGATGAAAGCTGAAGATCATTTGAGCTGGGTGGGAATTAAAGCCTTCAGCTTTCAGAACTACGATGATGTTAAACAGCTTATTATTAAACCTTTGAAGGAATAAATCATCCAAAATAGAACATTCTATCAAATTCACTCATCCCTTTGATGTTTTAAACCTGTATAATGTTACTTTTATGGTTATGCATTAAGAAAACACTGTATTCCAAAGTAAAGCATCATATACAGTACGGCTTCAACACTATAATCCAAGTCTCATGTCATACAAAAGCCCATAAATTAAGTGCTTTCATAAATTCGCTTTTAAATTTAATAACTCTTCCTGGAAAGGTTGCCAGAAAATAGTGACTTTTGAGTGACTCACATACCTTGTAATACAACATAAGTTATATCCTTATAGGCTTCAGTATGATGATGTTTTGTGTATTAATATAATAAATAGATTTAGACCATACTATTTGTTTCATTCTACCCTAAGAAGTTAGAATTTGAGTTTTACCATGTACAGTATATTTCTTTATGTCTGATTTATGACTGGGAGGAGGTAGATGCAGTAGGGTTGATGGACAACAGAGAGCAGCAATGAGCAACACAACAGGGAAGAGTAACTAAGGGTTTCTTCTACGGTGCTGGAAAGGAGAAATACAGCTGTATGCAAAAACAGGGCCAGGGCTATGAACTACTGTAAGTCACTTAGAGTGAGCAATGAACAACTTAATTTGTACAGTAATGTGAGCATCTCTATGTGTCATCTTGAATACATTTTCTAATGCTGCGTTCAATTCAACTTAGAAAGTCTACGTGGAACTGGACTTAGATAATTGTGCAAAAAAAAACCCAACAACTTTAAATAGTCTCATATTATGAAGTTTGTAGTACTGTGCCGCAAATAAAAGTGATGCGTGACTACTTCTAAAGAGGCCACATAATGATATTTTAAAAAGCCCTTTTTTTTTTAGGCATACCATGCTTTAATGTTAAAAATCTGTGTTTTAGCAGCATTATTGCATCACCTCTATATGTTATTTGCAATCACGTGCTTATGGTGATGTGCTAAATTCAAACGGAGGGCAGAAAGTAGTTCACAGTAAATACTTTTAATTATTCTAAAGTAAATTATTTGACTGTTATAGAATCATTTCACAGTATATTGAATTGTATATTGTGGGAATATATAGTTTATAATTGTAGTAATAAACTAATTACCCAATACTTGCGTTTTCTACAAACTCTTAAGTTTTTATTCACCAACACAATACACCACGGGTACTGTAGTAAAATCTAAAGTTTCTCTCACACCTGATGGTAAATGTGGCTGTCAATGTGTGAATATGCACAAGATGCTTTACATACAAAATCATATGGTCTCTTTGAGCAAATGAGACAAATCAATAAATCAAGTTCTTAAATTGCATGAAGGAAATACAGGAAATCTTCATTGATATTGAGTATTGACATCTGTGGAACTGCTGAACAAAACGCTTGCATTGAAACGCAATTTATCCTAAATATTTAGGAGTAGAACAATCGCAAAGATATAGCATTATTGCAATGTACAATCCAGACATTTGGTAACGTTCAAAAAGTCATTATATCATTATTCATCATATTATATATAGGTTTACGCTGTATTAGTATATGTTAACACTTTAATAAGGCTTCAATAGTTAACATTAGATTACAAGCATTAGAAAATTACAAAGTATTACAAAATACTTTTATTAATCTTACCTGATGTGGATTTCTCAGTTAATGCCTAATAACACATTAAAATTGTAGTTATGATCGGATTAAAAATCTCACTTTATCGAATTAATTAAATTTACGAATGGAATTTTGTTGTACAGTATTTTTAACTAAGATTAGATTAGATTCAACTTTATTGTCATTACACATGTACCTTTAAAATGATGCAGCAGAAAAGCTTGACCTTTGTAGCATAACGACGTTAGAAATGCTTTTACCCAGGTGTAACATCTGACAGTTCTCCACTCAAACTAGTGTGACGGCAGGAATACTGATCAGCGCTGCTGCCACTTGGGCCAAATTCCAGACCACACTTCAAACACTGAAAGGCTGCTGTGTGTGTTTCATCTGTTCAAGCGGGATGGTGGTGCACTTTGAGTTTTCTGAAGAGTCTACAGCCAGACGGATGCTTTCTGGGAACTAAAAGACTCTTCTGTTCCCGGTTCTTGATATCATTCAGGATGTAAGAGGGAGGTGCAATGTATGTGATACAGGCAGAGCAACCTTTAACATGCAGACAGGACATGTTGTATTTTATGGATGTGAAGAGCAAAATATGACTGAAAGAATAAAAAAATGGATGAAGGAAATTCAGTCGCAAACATTGTACTCAAAATGAGTAAAGCAGAGGAAAACACCCTTAAAAAAAGATGCTAACTGGCATAAAAAGAAAAAGTCATTGAAATAATTAAAGGAATTTTCTGGATTATCCACAACAATGTCTATAGACAGAATCTGAGTTATAAAGTTGATCAATACTTTAAGTATAAATGGACGATTTTGCAGTTGTCAGACATTAATATCATTATAATTACTCATTCTTTCTTGTATTATTATAACATTTATTGTTATTATTGATCATCCATGGACAGATGTATTTTAATTTAATATATTAAAGTGTAAAACAAATTGTGTTTAAAATATCTGTTTTATTTAAAGACTGCCTGGTCAGGCTGAGAATCTTCTAGTTAGCCAACATATCACCAAAACAAGTTTTATATTCAAAATTAAACTTGGCTCATGTACCAAGAGCACAATGTTTTACAACATCAATCTACAACCATGCATCAAACTGTTTTAGATAAAGTATACTTTCAATAGTTACAGTTTGTACAGTGACAGGGGCATATTTCTAGCCAGCTTTAGAGCCATCTTTAACACCAGGCTGCAATTATAAGAATACTGCTGTAATAGTAACCACAAATTCTGCCAACAGACGTCAAGTGGTAAATGACCTGTAAAATTCCTTTAAAGACTCTTTACGAGAAAATCACCTCATTTTCCAGCTTATTTGCAAGTTTAGTCACTGGTGAAAATGAAAGATCACCATGAATGAGCTCTGACAACTGATAGTATGGTTAATGTAACCATCTGTTACATTGCTGAATCGGTGGTCTCCATCCCATCCATTAAATCAGGAGGGGTTCATAGCATACCTGCTGGAATATCTGCCCGTCTCTCAAAGCTGGGAAGTTTGTCTACAAAAGCGTCATCTTCTGACATCAGACAATTACGTCAGCCCAAAAAGACAAGACAAGAAAGACGACAAAACACAAACAAAAAAATAAACATAATTCAAAGTAAAGGACAAATAATTGCAAAGGAATCAAAAAAGTCACAGTCATTAAACTCAGAAGTCACGGTGGATGCATGGCATGTTACAAATACTTAAAAAAAAGATGAATTGAAAAAAGAATGATAGAAGAAAAAACAAAGAAGAAAAACAAAACAACAAAAAAGATTGGAATAGCACAAGCAACAGACAGGCTATATCCACCAAAAAGTCTGATTTCAGGCAGAGGCATGATGCAAAACAGTTTCCAGACCTCAGAAAATGCTGCTACCCAACACATGGAATAATAATAATTAAAAAAAAAACATCAATGAAAGCATCTAATAAAAGCATAAATACTGTACGTGGCATTTCAAAAAGTGCACAGACATATGACAAAAATAGCTTATTCAGTTTGCATGTTATCTGCACATAATGGTAGTTTACTGTATATGACATAAATGTTATCTCCTAATGGTAGTTTCTCCAAGTTGTAAAATATGTCTTGTTTATGTCTTTGATTATTTAAGATCCAAGCAGATTAAGAAATGTAGAAATTAAAAAATAAAAAGGGTTTAATCTTTACCAGTGCAATTGCACTTAATTATGCTTAATTATACAATCTAGGATTAGCAAAACATTATTATATTATATTGGTTTTATATTTACTATATACCAACAGACTCAATCTTTCACCTGAATTTTTCACCAGAGATCTATAGCATGATAGCAAGATGCAAGAAACATTTAACCGTCAACATTTTAATAATTCCTAACATTTATATAGCGCTTTTCTGGGCACTCAAAGCGCTTTACACAATAGGGGGGAATCTCCTCATCCACCACCAGTGTGCAGCATCCACCTGGATGACGCGACGGCAGCCATTTTGCGCCAGACCGCACACCACACACCAGCTGATTGGTGGAGAGGAGACAGAGTGGTGAAGCCAATTATGATATGGGGATGGTTAGGAGGCCATGATGGACAGAAACCAATGGGCAGATTTGGCCAGGATGCCGGGGTTAAACCCCTACTCTTTTTCGACAAACATCCTGAGATTTTAGAGAAAGAACCTCGCTTTAACGTCTCATCCGAAAGACGGCGCTCACTGAGCAGTATAGACTTCCCGTCACTATAGAGGGGTATTAGGACCCACACGGACCACAGGTTGGGCGCCCCCTGCTGGCCTTACTAACACCACTTCTGGCAGCAACCTAGCTTTCCCATGTGTACTGACCGGGTGCAGCCCTGCTTAGCTTCAATGGGCGACCATGTGAGAGTTGCAAAGAGCTAGCTGCCGGCCAATTTTAAACCATACATCATCATCAAATTATTTTAATCTAAACTAAAGCAAAGCTGTGAAATATTACCACAATTATTTCAAATGTGTAATGTATACTGAGTATCACGGTACCTTAAGACACAGAGACTCTTGTTATGCCATTAGTAGAACGGTTAGCAGACATATAATGACAGAACAACATGGCAAAGCAGAGAGAATGATGGGAAATGGAGTCACACCTGACACAGACACGGAGAGCTCTTTACCGACGGTGGGCGTAGTGGCGGCACTCAGAGAGTTGGTGGAGGAGATAGAAGAAGTGCTCTCCGCACGGGCCAGCGGTGCCAAAGGAGGGGGGCTTGACGAGTGAACAGGGGGGCTGAACGGCCGACTCTGACAGGAAAATTGTGGAAAAAGCAAGAAGACACGGAGGGGAAGTTAAGCAACATAAGAGAGTGGGTTTTTAGTCAGGCAATCAGGAAAAAATGTACATGGAGCACCCTGTGGAAGTGTTGTTTGTGTTTTGTTTCACTTAAAGGTGCAGTAGGAGAGCTTGGGAAAAGCTTACTGATAGCACTCAAAGCCTAGGTTCTAGGTTTTATGGCACAGTTAGTAATTACAATAGCAAATTGTAAAAAGAAGGTAGGTTGTTCATGTTTGCCTGTCATTCTCTGTCTGAACTGTGTCTAGGAATGCACCAATGACATAATCCTTTCTACACAAACGAGATGCGCAGAGGTATGTCATTACATTTTTGTCATTGCATTTTATCACAATGTTTGGATTGGAATACATTTTCTTGGTTCTACAACTTCAGACTGTGGTACAGAATATTAATAGATATAAATACTGTCACCATGGAAATGTGGTCAAACAGCCTACACAAGGAGAGAGTGCGTTAGAAGACCGGTGACTGAAAAGTAAGCCAATCAAAAACATTACTAACACCTGTGTCTTTGCAGTGACTGGGATGGAGAGACTACATTTAAAGAGCAGCCAAAGTGGGATACAGGATAGAAAGAATAGATCAAATTTACAGGGCTGAGTTTGTTTGTTTGTTTTTTTTCCACTTGAGAATAATAAAAATGCTTGTTATTTACCTGAATCTCTGACCTAGCCTTCTTCCTCACTCCACACACACAAACGTCATTACAAATACATTTTGACAACTAATTAGCCAATCCCCTATTGCACCTTTAAGAAGGAATATTATTTAGAAAATCTAAAATATATACTAAAAGTGTCCACTATTTGCTTCAGCCTAGTGTTCTGAAGACTTTTTGTTTACATTTTACGCCATGCCAGGATCTATGGCCATTTTCATGCAGAGAAAATGCATACTAGAGACAGTGTTCTAAGGAACACAATTGTCTATGGTCAACGATATTGTGAATTTTTTGGTAGCTCACAAGAACAGTTACTATTTGAAGGTATTTTTTTATTGATATCACGTACCACGTCCCCTATGCTTGGTTTCCCAGGAGGCAGTTTGGGTCGTGAGGGTGGCCGAGGTGGGGGAGGGGGAGGAGGGGAGCTGCTGGTAGCCAGTGGCGTTGAGGGACGTGCAGGGGAGGAGGAGCCTGTGGACCAAGAGTACTCTATTAAAGCAAAGCCATTCAAAGAGTAACATGCATCAAACACCGTTGAAGAGTGCGAACCAACCTGGATACAATTACTGTAAATTCTAAAAAGCATGACACTTGATCAAAACAGCCTTACAAATGACCTGTACAAAGCCAGTGAGCTCTAATTTTATTCTGAAAACTTTAGGAGAAATTATTTCATTGTTTGGAAACTTTGAAAACTATGTTCCTGATTAGAAAACTGGCAAAATACACAAGCCCAAAAAAATGTAGTATTAATATTGCACGCAAGAGTGGTGGGACCTGTGGTTTTGTACCTATAAATAAAAAATAATGAGGCAAAAAGCTGTCAGACACCCTTCATCCCTCTTACTAAGAAGGCTCTCCAGTGAAAACACAAATGACATGATAGTGACTGGAGCAGAACAACTTGAAATTCAAAATTATTGACCTAAACTGAAGACAATTTATTTTTTGGGTAAACTAAACCTTTAATCTTCTGTGACTGCTGGTCCGGTTGACTGGATGTTTTAGATTAGACTCACCACTTTCATTTCCACTTGCAGAAGCTGGAGGGACCGGTCCTGGAGATGACACTACTGCCCTGTATGTGGGAGGTGGAGGAGGAGGAGGTGTAGAACGTGGTCCTTGACCAGTCTCTTTGGGTGAAGTGCTGCTCTCACTTGGGTCCTCTTTTGATGGGGTTTCATTGGGGCTCTTCTCCTCCTCTTGGCTCAGAACCAAGGGTGAAGGGATTGTACGTGCACTTGTCTCTACAATGTTTGGTGGGCTGTTTGTTGAGTTTGATTGGGTCTCCGTCAGAGGTGCACATGGTGAAAAGTCTGTGGTGGTGTGAAAAACATCCTCTGGTGTTGGTGGGGGCGGGGCCTCTTCAATTGGAGGAGGTGGGACAGTTGGAGGAGAAGGAGTAGTGTCTTTGGGAACAGATGGGGGGCTTTCCCTTAGTGGCTCACTGGCAGGTGGAGAAGGTGCAGGTTCTGAAGGAGGAGGTGGAGATTTTGGTAGAGGGGGGTTTGGTTCATCTAGAGGAGGGGGAGATTTAGGTAGAGGGGGCGCTGGTTCTGCTGGGGGTGGTGGAGATGACAGGAGTGTTGGCTCTCCCTCCAAAGGAGGAGAATGTCTTTCAGGTGACTCGTCGTTGAAGCAGACCCACTTGTCTTCAATATCTTCACTAAGTTTAGGAGAGTTCTCTGGACCAAAGATGTTGTCCAAATCAGCTATGGAGGGCCGCTGTGAAGTCTGTCTAGAATTTCCTCCTTCTTTCTGAACATCTGTATCAAGCACCACACAGATCATCATGATGAATCAGAAAAATGATAAGCAGGATGCATGCAAAAGGAAAGACAAAGAAATATGCAAGAGAAACCAAATAATGCTCTTTCCTAGTGCAAAAAGACAAGCATTAAGTAGATCAGAGTTCTTGGAGTCAGATACTGGTATAGTCCAGAAGTGTCCAAACCTGCTCCCGAAAGGCCAACATATTGCAGATTTCAGCACTGATAATCCCCAACACAGTATGCCTCAAGACCCAGGATAAGTAGGTTGAGGTGTGCTTAACGGGACTTGTAGCTAAACTCTGCAGAACAGTGGCCCTCTAGAAGCAAGTTTAGACACCCCTGGTATGAGTGGTAGGGGAATCTTACCAGTAGGTTCTGTAGTAGGAGATTCGATCGGTGGGGGGGAGGTCGGCACATTCTTAGGCGGAAGCGGAGGCAGAACTGCAATGACATTAGTGCTGCTGAGACAAGCTCTCGCATACACCCCCGCCCCCCATAGGCCACTTCTTCATGCCCCACAGCACCATGCAAAGGCAAGGTCTCATTCAGGCAATCAGGGAAAACACAGAAGGACTGTGACATGGGATGAGTAGTTCAAACTCTATGGTAACACTTTACTCTCTGTGACCTACTAATACCATTTTCACATGGTTACAAAGAATGGTTGTTAATATATGTAGAAAGGTAAATTTTTTTGGTATGCATCTAAAAAGGCTTGCTTGGACTAGTCAATTCCCCCCAAACTAGGAACCAGAGGACTATTAGGAAGATGCAAAACACACAGCTGCCTTTACAGTATGTTTGGAATGAAGTCCTTTGTCAGATCTTTGACATATAAAAACACCTGCACTAGTTGGCTACTTCTATACCTAGTATGTTTTAGATGGTGACAACAGGAAGATTGCAATTCCTCTGTCCAATTTAGTCTTCTTGTATTTATTTAATATTTGTTATTATGTTAATGTGAAATGACCAAATTGAACTTTTCTCACCCATGTTAACTGGAACTTACAGTCTGGGAATAATTTTCCAGCTGGACAGCTAATGCAGGTAGTTTTTAAGTATTTTTACAACAGGCAAAATCAAAAGTAGGCACTCACACACTTAAATATCAACTACTGTACATTCCTACATGACTAGTCATCTGGTAAAATGAACAAGCCCTAGTATTTACATACCTATCTAAGGTAAACAGACATTCAGAGATGAATTACCATTTTACACACGTAACTCAAGCCCACATATGAAGCTTAGAATCATTGTCCTTTTTGAGGTTTTAGGCAGATATGAAAATAGGCCACTTTGAGTAAACTGCCACCAGATGAAATGAGCAGGATGACTCTTAGGATTTTGATTGTTTTCCTGGCTAATGACTTGAGAAATTATTAGGTTAATGGAGACTGCCGAAGGGAAAGTTATTAAAATAAAATCTGGAGGTAATCATGATTTTTCCACTCAGACGACCGTTCACCGTTTTGGGAATTATGGGGTTTATGATACCAGGATGATGGCAATCATGCCACACAAGCAAAGACTTACTTCCTGTAGGAAAAGGTCTTGCCAGAGAGGTGTCTAGTTGTTGTTCTGGCAGGGGTGCACCCCAAACCTCAGGTTCCTCTATCACCTCTAATTTATGGAAGAGGACATAATATACACAATTGTTGGCGAGCAGAGTTAACAGCTTTGTGACTCACAGAGAGGAAGGAATCACCATGCAATTATATCTCCAGTATCCTAATTTCTATTATAAATGTCCTACAAATCAAATTCCTTTAATAACATTTACTGCAAATGGAATTGAGTGGGTGGCAACACAATAAGTGAGCACTGATAAACTTCTATATGTCAAGGTACATCAATTTTAAATGTGGTACTGACTATAAAAACATACAAGTGAGCCCCCTGAAGACATACTATATATGACACAGAATTTTTTTTTTTTTTTTTTTTTTTCAAGTGAATGAAGTGAAGACATTTGATCTGGACTGTGATCAGATTTTATTGGATTGTCAAAGGTAAAAAATTTAGTATGTTTAAAATTCTACAAATGACAACATTTACAAGCAGCGGTATGTGTTAAAGATATGGAGATTTACCTTCACTGGTCTTCTGCTCATCAAAGGCTGTTTCCAGCGGAGGGCCGAATAAGGCTGTTGTTTCCTCTGGCACTGGAGATTTCTTATTACTGAAATGGAGGAGAATTAAGCCAGATTTGCATGACTCACACGGATGTAGAGCAGTCACATCCAGGCTGCAGCTCTCAAATTGTCTTGTATAATCAATTTAGACTTATATACAAGATACAAGCCTTAGATACACATTTGATTTCTTATTATTTTCATTTTAAAATATTAGTTAGTTTACCATGTCTGTTCATTTCATGACTTTTAGCTTTTAGTTTTTGCTTTACACTTTTTTTGAGGATCTGATGACTGGTTTGTTGCTCACTTAAACTCATTTCAGTCTTCTCTATCTTTACAAGCATTTCCCTAATGTCTGTTACTGTGTTTATTTTGGTTAAATTGGTAACACTTTAAAATAACTACACACTGTGAACCATTTATAAGTAAATGATTAAAAAACTATTCAAAATAACATTTGTAATTCTTATTATTCAGGCATATACTAGTTAATTTGTTTGTTAATAAATGCTTTATTATCTTCAAATGTATTAAATGAAAAATAAATCTTTGCAATCTTAACTAAAATAAAATTACTGTGCAGTTTCAACATCTCTAAATAACATTGAAATGTTGCATCATATTATATTGTAAATTTTTTATATTGTTTCTTTTTTTAATCCAATTTTATATTCCATTTGACACTCCTGTTATTTGGTAATGTTTAAACTTTACAGTAATTTAATTTTTAGACAGGATTATTGTTCATTTGATACTGAGCCTTTTTATTGTCATTTAAGGGATTTACAAAGCATAAATAGTTCTCACTTTAGATAAGGTCATAAAACTGCATGAAGTTGTGTTAACAAAGCATTTATTAACTTAACCAGTAACCATTACTATATGCCTGAATATTATAAACGTTGATTTCAATAGTTTATTAATCATTCACTAACTCATTCTGCATGATCTTAAAAACCACCAACTACTCCTAAATACAAATGGTTTGTAAATAACGCAATACTTAATTTAGTTATAAAAATCAACCACTCACAAATTATGAAAGTACAGTTAAGTACATTATAAATGTGCTTGTATGTCAAGAATACGACATTTGTAGCTGCAGGTATGAACTGCTTACTAATGTCTATTATTAATGCTTAAGAAATAATGAATTAACTATATGCTAATGCTTAATAAATGATTCATAGTGTGTAGTTATTATAAAGTGTTACCAAAAAACCTTTTATACCTGCAACTAATCATTCCTCATTTCTGACTTTGGCAAAATTACACATAAACCGCAATTTATCCATTTTACAACACCATTTCTACAGCACCGTGCAGCCTAATATAAGGTGTATAATGTGTTAAAACATTAACAGTCATAAGACAAGCTTAGATGATTAATTCCTTCGAGCCTTCAGAGATGTTTTTTTTTCTCTTGTTCAATTTAGATTTTGTCCTTGTATATTTATACTTCATTCATTATTTTATTTTATTAATAGCTGTCATATATTTTATATATTAAACATAAACTTGAAACAACAGAAATAAGACCGACCTTAAATGCAAACACAAACACCTTTGCTGGTGTTTAAAACCTACTGTAATATAAGAATATAAAGACATGATGAAAAGGCTGGGCAGTTAGCTTTACTAACCTTCTCGTATATATGCATCCTTTTCATATTTATAATGGGAGTGTACATGTAAATGAATCATGCAATGTGACTTACTGTAGATCTGTGGTAGTCAATTTTTGCATGTACTGTATGTACATTTGAAGTCCTGAATTATTAGCCTTAGTTTAAAATTTCTGTTTAAAGGAAAGAAGCTTTGCCATGGTGACAGTACATAATATTTTATTACATATTTTTATAAGACACTAGTATTCAGCTTAAAGTGCAATTTAAAGGCTTAACTAGGTTAATCAGGTTGACTACGCAAGTTAGAGTATGATGGATTTGTACAATGGTAACCTAAAAAAAAGGTTAAGGGGCTATTAATATTGACATTTAAATGGTTTAAAAAAAATGATTTAATTTAAGACTTTTATTCAGCTAAAACATTTTATAGGAAATACTGTGAAAAATTTCTTGCTCTGCTATATATAATTTGGGAAACATTTGAAGAAAAAATGAAATAAAAAACTAAAAAATCACAAGAGAGCTAATATTTTTGACTTGAACTGTATAGATCTATATAGTATATTATCTCAAAAAACATGCCTTAACCTATTTTGTAATTTGACAGAATATAGAAATCAAAGAAGTGAATTCTTGTCAAATAATGTGTGTATGGATACCTAGCAGGCTCTGGAGGGGCCACGGGTGCAGGTGTTGGGGAAGGGGCAGAAACTGGTGCAGGTGCTGGAACAGCACGTCTCGGCCGTGCAATTTCATCACCTGAAAATAACAGCATAGGAACAATTAAACTGAACCTTCTCTCACACATGTAAGCACACCATTATAATCACAGTCATTTCAATTCCAGACAATTATTAAGTGCCAGATTTTGAATAGAAATATACATGAAACTAATAATGTCAAGAATAAATTGCATTATAAGTACTTACAGGGATTTCTTTTTGTCAGCCCCTGAAACAAACAGAAGGCCAAAACATTCATAAGACTAAAAGCTCATAACACCATATCACGCATCAAGTGAAAAGAGTGCATTGTGGGTAAATTTAATCAAGAGAATGGTGAGTCAAATTCAGAAAGAGACAGTGCTTTAACGGCATGTAAATTGCTGTTTCATAATGCATGCTTTAGCTGACAGAAGAGCTGATTGACTCAGGTGATGAACAATCATATCTGACTCACTGGTGCATTAGGAACAAATAACACTGACATACATGTTATTACACCAGGTTCTCCATGGTGGCAGTGAATTTTAAAGAGATGAACACAGCAGTGGTTTTCCTTCAAAGCTTCCATTATGCTACTTGAAAGTGTCATAATTTTTGTTTTTGAGGTCTCCTACCACATTTTATACTTAGAATAATACATGATGTACTTATTCAATAATAATGATGTCACAAAAATGTAACCATTCACTGTGTTTAATTGAACATGATTTCATTAATTCATTCATTCATTCATTTTCTTGTCGGCTTAGTCCCTTTATTAATCCGGGGTCGCCACAGCGGAATCAACCACCAACTTATCCAGCATATTTTTTTTATGCAGCGGATGCCCTTCCAGCCGCAACCCATCTCTGGGAAACATCCATGCACACACACTCACACTCATACACTACGGACAATTTAGCCTACCCAATTCACCTGTACCACATGTCTTTGGACTTGTGGGGGAAACCAGAGCACCCGGAGGAAACCCACGCAACCACGGGGAGAACATGCAAACTCCACACAGAAATGCCAACTGACCCAACCGGGGCTCGAACCAGCGACCTTCTTGCTGTGAGGCGAACGTGCTACTCACTTCACCACCGTGGCGCCAACATGATTTCAGTGTTTTATTAAAATGACATTGGATATACTTGTTTGAAGATTTGTTCTTTCTGACCTCTCATTTAAAACTCTGCTCAGATGGGTCAGATAGCTCAGTCTGTGCCTGGTTTGGTGCTTATAGCATATTTTAAAAATCAAATTGTTATTACTTTTTCTGAATTTCAGCTCTGAAAGCATCCACAGTGATTGTAGCACAGAAACAATTTTCTAAATTAAACCATATCAGTTGAGTCTGATGATAACACACTGGAAGAACTAGTTGATCATCCTGGTCTCAATTGCACGCATGACTTTAGCAGGATATTTTTAATAATAACATATTAATGTGTGCTTCTGTTAAGCTTCTGAACACAATGGGCAATCATATATGTTTAAATGAATTATCAGTGAAAATGTGTAGATTTGCTGAGTGCGTGCACTTTGTGATTGAACTCTGCTTTCTTGCAAATGCTCTGATACATCAGATGTAAGCAAAGCTTTAGTGATGAAGCTGTGCTATTTGTTTTGACAATAAATGATCTGTAAATAAAAATTGCAACAATTGTGATTGGACAACATAACCAATTAAAGTATCTGATGTACATGTCGCTTATGGGCAGCCAGTGGTGACCATAAGGTGGTATTATGCAAATTTGCATCTATGTAGATCGGTTGCAGAATTAAAACTGACAACTGGAATTACCGACAACTTGTCTGGGAGGAACTTCTTTCTGGGCTTCTTTCTTTTAGGATACTATTAATTTACATCAATTTTTTTGGTAACACTCTATTTTGATGGTCCATTTGAGTATCAGTAGACTGTCTACTTATTATCTGTTGATACTGACATTCAACAGACATTTAACTGACTATAAGAAACTTTGCAAGTACATGTCAACTTACTGTACACTAACCCTACCCCAACCCCAACCCTAACCCCACCTAACAGTCAACTTATAATCGAACGAGAATTAGTTGCAATGTAACTTAAATTCAACAAACGCACCATCAAAATGAAGTGTGATCATTTTTTTTTTAACATTCATAAAAAGATTTACTACACGACATAATTCTTGAGGCTTTTAAAATCAAAATGACATTTGTAGAACAATGTGAGACAATACTCTTCAGACAAATATTCATACAAATTATATGAATATCTATATAGCACTCAGTTTAAAACAAGGACTGTCAGAATTCTATAACTACTAGGATGGTCATAGCGAATGTAACCAATACATTTTGGTGACTTTATATTTTCATTCAAAGTTTCTATTGGAATGTTTAATACAGAATTAAACTTAGAATTATTTATTTAGATCTAATAAATTAGAACTAATCTTCAATGTCTCAATATATTTTGTGAAGTCATTACGCTAAAAATACAATAATTTTTGTAATAGATTGTGCTTACAAGCTACTTAGGCCAACCCCAGAAAGCGTATACTGTACCTCGCTTTGTCTGACATGAGTGAGAAAATGTAGTAGACATGTTTGAAAGGCATGTTTGATGTAAAGAAATATTTTTGCTATCAGAAACTTTATGTATTTGTTAGCAGAAAGTTGCTAAGCAACAGAGCCACACGTATTCAAAGGCACGGGAAAGAGAAGTGAATGCAGAAATGTGTGCTGTCAATTTGACTGTTGAGACCATTCAGGACAAAAATACTCTTTTGTGTTTTGTAATTTTGATAACATTTACACACATTTAGGACAGGTCAGGGTACTGTATGTTTTTGTTTTTTTACATTTATTAAATGGTCAAAATAACTTAATTAGTCTCTAAATTGCTAACAAATACATAACTTTTCTTCGCATTTGCCAAAGTAAATATTTTGGATAACATGGATCTGTAGCACACGAGTAAGGAACATATCTATTCACATGGGCCTTCAATATAGGTTTAAAGGTCAGATACAGGAGAGAAATAGTTTTAAACACTGAGGGACAGAAAAATAACAATAAGGGGCACTTACCGGGCTACGTCTCTGTGACCAGCAAAAAGGAAGAGAGAAGAGACACCTGGTCAGAAAGTGATAAATCAGTAATATAGACATCGATCAAAAGCAAGCCCAGTTGCAAAACGGAAGTGTGTGCATTTGACACTTTGTTCACTATGCTTTAATGGTGATTCTGAATGAAAGATTGTTTAATCTGTTTACTTGGTGACTTATAAGAAATTTAAAGTAAATATATAAAGTACCAGCATTTGGATTTTATTTAAAATTTAATCACATCAAATAATTGAAAATACATGTTCTGTACATGCATTTTATGATACTTTTCTGAGATTGTGTGTTCATTGAAAAGCTTGATAAGTTCTTTTGATAAGTCCTACAATGCTAAACGATGACAAGATTGCCATTTTTGGGGAATGGTTCCCTTAATAAACCTTAATGTTTCAAAAGGCATTTTTCTGGATTTCAGCAATTCTTAAAAATGGTATTAAATCTTGTGCTGCCAACGTTGCACCTGTGCAGTGCTGTTTGTCTCAGCACTGTTTAGTCTTCAGAAGATCTAAAAGCATAGTAAGTACGTACAGTACTGCTTACTTCAAAGAGATTTCACAGATATGTCAAATAGAGGGGAAATTTGCAGTCATGCACACCACTCAGACCAAATTCAAAGTTCGAACCGAAGCAAAAGGACAAGCATTTCCTGTTGACATATACTTTAGCCTTGGGCATCAGTTCCTGCTTATTCCAATTTAACCTCATTATATGCCCTTTTTACCCCATTCTCCCTCCCTCATGTCTGGATTACCTCCAGGAACGAGGACTCTGAGTTCAGACTGAGTGTAGTTTGTGAGTTCTCAGTGATTAGGGTGATATACCAGTGGCAAAGCCTAATCCTATAGGCTGTAGGCAAAGGTCTCCCCCACCAAACAGAGCCAAGAACGGAAAAGTAGAAAAACAACCAAATGCTTTGATATAAGAGCCAGGCTGATGAATTAAGATTAAGTGCCCACTTCAAATCATGTCATGTTAAAATCATGTTAAAAATGTGTAAAAAAGTTAAACAAACATGCAAGAATTCACTGTTCATCTACAGCAAAACAACCCATGCCATGTTCAGAAAAATCCAGTGTGTTTGTATGGTTTGTAAGTGTACATACAGTATATGCCCTTCTAGCTTTTGTTTATTTAGTATCCTGTCCAGTGTGTGAAGCCTGCAAAGTGTCGGAGGTTGGTCGGCCAGCTTTTTTTTAGTAGTTTGTGTCATACATGCTTTCAAGAACTAAATTTGTATATTTACTTCAATTGCATCTTATTGTTTAATTCAAATTATTTACACATTTATTCAGGTAATCTTTGAGAATCACGCTTGTTGAAGGAACTCATCAGAGGTAACCATAGGTCAGAGTTCATTAAATGTCCCTCAACATTCTGAAAATGTAAATAATCTGAACTGACCATGTTTTCTTGCACTGATAAACAGATTTAGAACGATTGTCCTGCTTTACTAATCCGTGTATCATTCGTTGAATCGTTTTTTCAAATTCAAACCAAAAATTAAAAAACAAAAAAACAACTTGTTTTTCCATTGTTTCCAGAAAGGAAAGGAAAACACGAATAATGACTCTTTATCCGATTTTCTGATCTTGTGTTTAGATCAAAAAAAGAAAAAAGAAAAACAAATAACGAGATTAGACTGATTTTAATTTAGATTTTTTAATTTATCCAAATTGCCATGACTGAAGTAAACAGCTGTTTTTTGGTTATTCATTTGCTCACAAAAAAACGAAAAAACGAGATTTTGGCTTTATTTTCGTTTTTTGATTTTAGGGAAGGAAAACTGATAAAGGACTATAAAATTCATAATACACATGTAGGCGTGCTGAAACGCCCATTTCCCTCTGATTGGTCAACCAAATCTTTGGAAAATGGAAAAACAAGTTGTTTTTTTTAATTTTTGGTCTGAATTTGAAAAAACGATTGAACGAATGATACACAGATTTTTACAGTTTACCTTCCATGTTAGCAAATACATGTCTATTAAAATCAACACTATTAGTCTGATTTTACTTTTCTTTTAGGCAATATGTAGACACAAACACCTGGTTTGCCATATAAGTGCAAGAAAAAGCAACAAATGTCAAACACTGCTCGTTCACAATATTCTTCAGAATATCTTGTTTTGTGTTCAACGGAAGAAAAAATAAAGTTTAGAACCACTTGAGTGCGAGTAAGTGGTGAGAAAACATTCATTTTATTTTTTGGGGTGAACTATCCCTTTAATTATCATATCCATTTATTGACTGTATCAATATCAAACAGTCCATCCTGAAATAACCAAACTATCTTGCACAGTAGATTAGATCTTAATGGAAGTTTAAACACCAAGCATGCAGTCTTCACCATGCCAAAATAATAAAAAGTAAGATAATAGCTGCGTCCCAAATCGCATACTTATGCACTATTCTACGCCATTTTGTAGTATAAATAGTGTCTGTAGTGTGTTCACACTGAAAAATCCAAAAATAATGAGTGCCCTTTAATTACCCGGATGATGCACTCATACCACCGTTAAAATGAAGTGTGTAATGTTAGACACTTCACGCACTCAACGACCGCAGCTTTGCGCACGTAACGGAAGGGGCAGAGCTATCAGGCGCACATGTTAGATTACTTTATTTATTACGGACTGTGAAAGCAAAATTCTCTTACGAGAGTGATTATAGCGCCTCCAGATGGTGAATGCGGTTATACTCATGGCAGGTATTAGTTGGTATTTTGGTCATTTATTTCATTAATTTGGCAAACGTCATCTAGGAAACGGTTCGAACTTCCTTTAGTAAAAAAGCCATTAGTGTTCCATTTGGGACAACACTACATACATATACTATGCTGTTGAGTGTGTAAGTGCATAAGTACATAGTGTATAGTGTGTCATTTGGGACGCAGCTGTCACTCTGAAATAGGAATACACAATGTACTGTATAAACAGCTTACCGGACTATTCCTCTATACCAGCCAGCATGAAAGAGAGAAAAGATGGAAAAAATGTAGAGACAGACAGGTAGAGAGACAGAAAAAAAGGAGCATCATCTACATTAGCATCGTGCTGGTAAGCATGCACAAACACATTACAGGAAATTTGAAAGGAATGGCATGGAGAAAATGTCTACAAACATGGATGACAGCATGATGCAACACTGTGCAAACACATTTTGTCATATTTTCTGAGTTAATTACAGATTTTGCCTCCAGCACTTCATGTATAACAGCTTATAAGGTAATCAGTCAGACAGGAGATCAGTCAAATAAGATCAGTCAACACATTAACCTTAATCACTTTAGACTGAAAAAAGGTTGTAGGAGCAATTCTCACCTAGACAATTTACAATTAATCACAAGCAAATGGAAGTGTGAAATTATTGAGTATAAAGACTGAAATATTTTGTTGTAAAATACATGTATATTTATAATACTTGTTTAATTTCTAAAGTGCTTAAAGAGATCATTCTGAAAGCTGAAAATTGACTTCCATAGCAGGAAAAACAAATAATATGGAAGTCAACGGTTACAGGTTTCCAGCTTTCTTCAAAATATCTTCATTTATGTTCAACCGAAGAAAGAAAGCCAAACATGGTTTGAAAGTGTATATGATGAGAAAATTAAAACAGAATTTTGTGGGAAATTGATCACTAAGAAGATCATTCGTTTGAGTGAATGCTCATGTGCCTCGTATGAAGTTTATGTTTCCATGGAACAGATATAATAATATTTAAAAATATATTAAAAAGTTTAATTTAACAATGTTTATATTTACAATGTTTATTTATAATTATAACTTACGCTGCATTTAATTGATCAACAATACAGTGAACACCAGTAATATTTAGATTTTCAGCCGTATTAAGTTAAATGTTTGTTTACATTTTTTTCAAAATTATAATCTCTTAAAGAATAACATTTATTAAAAAAATAGTAAATGTAAGAATTAAAAAACATATATCTTGTCTCATGTTTAATGTCTTTACTTTCAGATTTTAACTGTTTATTTAGTTCTTGCTCCATAAAATTAAACAAAATAAATATTTGAACAGTACTGTATCATAATAAATGTGCACAGCACTTACAGTACGCACAATAATGTACTTAATGAAATCTGCCAATAATGTACACAACTTTAAACAAACTTTTAGATCTACAATCCAATCTCGACATTCTAACACTTTCTTCTAAAATAAAATCAAATCAAAAATAATAATATTAAAACAAGATTACAAAAGGGTGTGCAAATGACAACAATTTTGTTAGTTTGGATCAATCTTTCTACATGTCTACATTCTGCCATACAGTCAGGCCTTGAGAACACAATGTAACTTTATTAACTCTTGCTGGATGACTGCCTATAGACAAGAGCCTTAATAAAGAAGCAAACCTTATTAATAAAACACGAATAGCAGCTGGAAGCCAGCACCTGGTCGAGGTGTGCTATATTAAGAACCAAGGGCCTTTGTGTCTGTTTTCACTCGCCTGTAACTTCACTGTTACATTTATCTCTGGCTGTGTTCTGGATGGCTGACTGCATGTAATATTCCCTGTTCAGAGTATGATCGAGTACATCAAGTGTATGAATTATCACTATCCCCCGAAACAATGAGAGAGAGAGAGAGAGAGAGAGAGAGAGAGAGCACAATGTCCATTGTAGCGTTTCTGTTGTTCAACCTTTGCTCACACTTTCTTCTGATGAGTATTCATGGTTAATCCATTGCCATGGTTACACAAATATGCAGAGGTTGCCATGGCACAGGATGGGCATGTGACTGATGTTTAATTCATAAGTAAGGAATGCCAGGCGTTCCAATATACTTGACAAAGTGGATTTGAGTCACTGTGGTCATTTTAAGTGCTAAAAGCATGCCATTTTTTGAGGTTAAAATGTGAAGAAAAAGAAAACTATTATGTTGGATGATTTTACATTAAAATCGAACAATTTTTCAGGTTTATTGTATTGTACGCAAAGGATGTCATGGTGGCCCAGTGAGTAGCACGATCACCTAACAGCAAAAAGATAGCTGGATCGAGCCTCGGCTGGATCAGTTGGCATTTCGGTTTGCATGTTCTCCCCGTGTTTGTGTGGGTTTCCTCCAGGTTCTCTGATTTTCCCCGCAATTCCAAAGACATAGGGTACAGGTGAATTGGGTAAGCTAAATTGTCCATGGTGTATGTGTGTGAATGAGTGTGAATGAGTGGATGTTTCCCAGTGATGGGTTGCAGCTGGAATGGCATTCGCTGCATAAAACATATGCTGGATAAGTTGGCGGTTCATTGCGCTGTGGTGACCCCGGATTAATAAAGGGACTAAGCTAAAAAAAGAAAATGATTGAATGAATGAATGAATGAATGAATGAATAACGTATGCACAATAATGTAAAAAATAATGTATAAATTATAACATTTTATTATCACTTTAATGATATTCCATCTTATTTCCTGTTTTTTTAAAAAAAAAAAAAATTGATGCTATGCAATAGTCGAATATTTGATGCTTATATAGAAGGAGACTGATTCGCTAATATCTTAGTCAAATATTAAGGTAAGGTATTAGGTAAATTGTCAAATAAGGATCATGATAGTATACACTCAAAAAAAGCACTGTAAAATTTACAGTAGTACTTTATTGCTGTTAAATTTACAATGCGCTGTTCTGTATGAACAAATCAGATTGAATCCATTCATTTCAGTTACCAGTGCTTTAAATTTCTGTTTGTGACAAGCTAGAAAATAAACATTTTTGACCATTTACTTTCTTTTCTAAATTAATACTGCTGTTAATTTGCAAATAGCAATGTTAGGTCTATTAAAATAACTGTATTGCTCTCTCTAGATCCACGTTCGATATCTGACTGATGGTGGCAGTTCATCTAGCGCTGGAGCAGCACCATAACTCAAAGAAAGCTAGAATTCAGACCTCTGTCTGAAAAGAGGAAAAGAGAAACATTGCAGAATTTGTTGCTCTTGACAAGAGGTCAGTGAAGGACATTGCGCCACTAAGGACATTGTGCTCCAAACTTGCTCAAAGATGCAATTTTTAGCTTTTTAAATCTGATTAGCATGTGAAATGCAAATCCTGTTTACAGTGAGACATTTTTGCAGTCATTTGTTCGATTTTAAAGGAAAAAAAACGTTTATATCTTCTGTACATCGTGGCACAAAAAAAGAAGAATAAAAAGACTCCCCCATACATCTGACTCAACTATAAGTCAACTAATGAATTCACAATTCAGGGACACCCCTTTAAAAATAACAGCACAACGTCAGATTAGACTGTTTTAATCCATTAAATAAAAACAAACACCAACTAAATAACTGTCCTCTCCGCTGTCTCTATATAGAGTTAAATTTCTAAGTAAAGTTTTACTATGAACAAATAAACACATCTCACAGCATAAAAAATATCTCAAAGTCTGAATGTGGATTAGCATTCACAGAGCACACTTAGAGAGCAATTCACAGATGTGCAGAATCAGACTTAACTTTGGGAATATGAGCTAATGAAAACCCCAGAAAAGATAATTACTTCACAGCAGCTAAAGAGCGATCTGAGTGCCAATTAATTTCAGGAACAAAGCAAAACATAAAAGACCCCAGCAGGTGGTCCTGAGTTTTAGTTCTCAGTAAGATTGACTGACAAGTCCCACCAAAAAATGGATTTGAAAGCACACTGACAAAGGAGTTTGTGTGTGTGTGTGTCTGTGAATTATTTAGCATGCTAGTTCTTCATGCGATACGCTCTAGTCTGAATCGCTAGGCCTGTCGCTCCATGCAGTAGAGTCATTGTGCCCAGTTTCCAAACTGAATTATTGACGGAGAACAGAGACTCCACCTGAAACTCCGACCAACTCTGACTTCAGATAACGCTGACTTCACAACACTCTCAGTGAGTCAGATAAGACTCATCTCTGTCATATCTCATCTGACTGACCTCTGTTAGATAGACTTTAGAAAGCTTCACAAAAAGTTTTTAAATCAATACTTTCGTTTTCTAATATAATGTTGCTGAATTCTTTTTAAAAAGAGTTTGTTCACCTAAAAATGAAAGTTATTGTATTATTCATTCACCCTCATTTTATTCCAATGAGTTTCTTTATTCTGTTGAAAAGTTTCTGTCTCTTGGGGCTCCTTTTGTCAAGAACGTCCATAATACAGAATATAAAGACATCATTTGTATTATTGAACTTAGGTACAAGCATTTAACATACATACATCCAAAAATGAAAGATATTTTGAATAATGTTGGTAAACGACCAGTAGCCATTGACATTCATAGTATTTTTTCGACACTCGATGGCTACAATCATCTGTCTCAGGCAACATTTCTCAAAATAAATTCCATTGTGTTGAACTGAACAAAGAAACTCATACAGGTGTAAAACAACCTTGTAAATTCCAAGTACATTTCAAATTAAATTTTCTTTTTTTATCCTTCTAATAGATATCAAATTATTTACCAAACCTGAGATCAGCAAAAGCAAAATAGTTTGTAATTTGTATGATATTCGGTAACACTTTATTTTAGTTTCCTTGTTACACATCCTTGTTCCACGCACTTAACAATAACAATAAATTACAAATAACGACATATAACTTAGCCTAAGTCTGACCCCCATTATAAACCTAACCATACAGTAACTACATACAGTTTTTTTCTACAAACTTTTAATTTAACTTTTGCCTAGGGCCCCTGAGAGACAACAATCAGCTCTGACTACATGTAGTTAACCCTTTAGCCAGCACCCTGATGCGGACACTCTGAGGCGCTGTTTTTGCACATGTCAGTGTGATAATATTGACATCAAATTCAAAACAAATACTCAGGAGATTGTAGCTTTTGACCTATTTCTTTTCTTTTTTGCTTCAGGACTAATTTCATTTATTTGTTTATGAAATAGTAAAATGTTTAGTGCGGTGCATTTTTTTCATTACTAAAGCATCTATAACTTTTTCATTTTGAGCATTATAAACTGTAGATGATGGATAATAAAGCCCAAAGTGTCTTCTTTCCAAAAATACAAGAACTGTGAAAGTAGAACAAATTATTCAGCAACTGTTGCTGTTTCAGATTGGAATGGTCAGTTTTGAGAAAGTGCCTCTGACGGTGAGGGAAAGAAACCGATATAGCCTCAGAAAACTTTTTACAAAAATCTCATTTTGCATGCTATCTTCATCACATTTATAATATAAACTCATGAAACACTTGGCTTTCAAGTCATATTTTTTCTAGGACATTACATTTATGTTCTCCTGTGTTGGTATATGGAAAAACAAATATTGAATACAATACATTTTTTTTCTCATGACTTCATAATGTATAACTTGTTATATTTAATGCAAGTTTATGCATTAATGCATAAATAGCATGTAACTTCCCCTTTGATCACAGTAAAGCCCGAAGTGTCGTCTTTCCAATGATACCTAGTTTGTGTTTATAGCTTACTGGTTTCAGGAACTGCTACCATTTAAAGTCAGGTAGGTGTAAATCCCCAAAATTGAGTGCTGGGTAACAGGTTAAATAATATAACATACAAAAAAAAATGTATAACTTTTATCAGGACTAGGTTTAGAATTAGTAAAAGTGGCAATTAAATTAACATTATTGTATACTCAGCAGCCAATTACTCCAGTGTTCAGTGTCACATGATCCTTCAACAATCATTATAATAAGCTGATGTGGTGCTAAAAAAAGGGTTATTTCCTTTTGTCAAAAAGAGCAGTACTTCCTGAACTTTTTGTTAAAAATGTGGCTTTTTTTCTACAAATAAAACAAATAAACAAATACAAATAAAAAAGTTGTATATTTTGAAAGTGTTGCTCACTTTAACTTCAAATAAATGTATTACCATTATGATATATTATTTAATGTCTCATATGAAGATGGGCTGCAGAATTATTAGAAAATAATTCATAGCTGAGGTTGTAATGACATAAATGCAATGAGAGGTATTACAGCGTTATGTCACTCTTAAGGTTTTTATTTTTTCATGTATTTTTTAAGACAGTTGTCATGTATTTAAATTGATCATATATTTAACCTTGGTAGTGAGAAAGATTATGTTTCTCTGTTTGTCCACTTGTTAACTAATTTTAAATATCAATATTAGCATTATACTAAGGGCTCTATTTTGAGCCAGCGAAGAATGACTGACAGCTTTTGCCCACACAGACATATTCATCTCCTGAATGCTGTATGCAGTGCACATAAAACAAGACTTTCACCAGAAAATTGTATTTAATGCTCATTAAAACTGTTTCAACTAACAGGCTGAAGCTATACTGTATAGCTTGCCACAACTCAAAACAGTTTTAGTGAATCGACAAGTAGGCGTTTTTTGGACTGTTAAAATGGCAGGCAGCTCCATCTGATCTGCTCATTGCTCTCTCCAGAAACAACCTCCACAGTATGATAGCCTCATATTAACCACACACATATACAAGCACAGTCATTTGTTCTGTAAGCCAAGACTGGATTGTGGCTTTTGTCATCTTGTGACTATAAAATTGAGTTGACAAGGTTAATAAACAACCTAAAGCACTTCCTCGATTTCATAAGCCTCCTTACATATAGCTGTAAAATCTGCATCCATTCAACAAGCCGTTTTCTCTTCTTACAGACAGAAGAGCAAAGCGCGTGTAAACTGTCTCTCTACTTTATGCATGACGAGTTAAAATTTCTGTATGCATTTTTTTCTGTATTTTTCATCCTAAACCTTTTTCAGACTGAGCAGTGTTGGGTGTAGTTTTTGACAAAGTAACTACAGTAATTTTATTACTGAAAAAGGAAAGCATGAGAGTACTTTTCAATTATATGTGATTTAATTTCAGTTACTTATAATGTAATTCCCTTAATTACTGTAATTAGATAGTTCTGCATAGAAGTAAATCACTAAGCATGTTTTGGAAGAATAATTCTATTTTCAATTAAAGAAGGTTACATTTGTCTGACAATTGCACATGCTTAATAAACAATGAATTTAGTAGGAAATTAATGATCATATTTGATATGAAATTTGGTGTCAGTACTTGTCAATAATGTTTTTTATTTTGATAGCTATGATTTTTAACTTTTCCTAAGTATCACATTTTTTATCGAAGCTACAATTTAACTCTTGAAGAATTGAAAGAGTTTAATTTCTGTTGTCTATGTGTTGATAGGGTGGCACGGCGGCTCAGTGGTTAGCACTGTCGCCTCACAGCAAGAAGGTCGCTGGTTCGAGTTCCCACTGGGCCAGTAGGCATTCCTGTGTGGAGTTTGCATATTCTCCCAGTGTTCGCAAGAGTTTCCTCCAGGTGCTCTGGTTTCTCCTACAGTCCAAAGTAGGGCTGTGGAATGCAAAATACTCATACAGCGATTTTTTCGAATGAATATTGCGATTTTATTTGCGATTTTGGCAACTGTTTTTGCTTTTTCAAAAAAGCTACATACATACATACATTCTTGATGTATTCAGTGCACAAGAAGTGCAAAACAAAACATTGTACAACATTGTACAATTAAATAACATAGTATTCATTTTAATAAACAAAACTGTAGTAAAATTGTCTTTAAAACAGACAACATAAAATAAATTAAGATTAACTAACCTCACCTCAAGCTAAAAACAAGTAGTACTAACTGCTAGATAAAACCAATAAATTGTCTTAAAAACAGACAACATGAAAGAATAAAGATTAACTAACATCAATTCCAGTCAGAACAATAATTAAAACTAACGTAAATCAAAACCACCTATTCAGTTCGCCCGCTCAACTTCGTCATGTAGGGAGTGAGCTCTGATTAGTTAACATCTTTCTACCGCTCAGCTTATCTGTAATATTCTGCTGTGTCAGTTCTGATTGGTTAACATATTAAAATCATGCGCAGAAGAAAATATTCTGAATAAAATCTAAATAAAGGAATAGATAAAACTGCAGCCTTATGCGGATTAAAAATTGCATGTGCTTAAATTGCGCTTTTTTTGTGATTACGATTTATTGCACAGCCCTAGTCCAAAGACATGGGCTATAGATGAATTGAGTAAATAAAAAATATTTATATTCTGTTATTATAAAGGGCTATGTGCTGCAAGGCTATGTATATGAAATAAGTTTTTGCATTTTGGGGTTCACTCGTACGTGGCTCTGAATTGTCAAAACACTTACTATAAATGTGAAAAACAGAGAACTCAAAACTGATTTGAACTAATATTAACTATTAATGTAATCTTAAGCTAATAGGCTCATTCACATTATAACAATTTGACAGTCCAAAAATAAACATTCTTGGGTGTAATTTCTAAGCAATATTATGTTTTTGTATGGGATGTCCAAATAAGTAGAAAGAAAAGTGACAGGAAATGACATGAGATGTGTAATGCGTGAATAACATTGGCTGGACTCACCAGAGGCGAGGGAGACAGAGCTATGTTGCCTATGGAGGCTTTTAATTCATCTACCGAGGGAGCCGCAAAGCTAGCGTCTGCTGGCAGGGGTTTGATTTTGATCTTAAACTTTTTGCGGTGATCCTCCTCTTCTTCAGACTCGCTGGAGGAAAAAAAGTGAGTCTTCTCTTTGGGGACTGGTGGAGGGCTGTTAAGGGGTCAGTTGTAAATTGTCAGGATTGCAACAATGTGTACATTTTACAAACCTTAGTCAGGAAAGACAAAAAGAACTGACTAAAATTAACATTTGCCATCAAATGTGAGTTCAGTTTGTGCTAGTTTAAAATCGGTTCTTATCTGTTCGCTGGTATTATTATAGTTATTAAATTTGAAATCTAAAAAATGCAATGGCATTGAGAATAAATCTGTTTTTAACAAAAGGGAGAGCATTTCAAAGCATTCGATGGTTTCACTACGGTTTTCTAAACTATGCTTTTCCAATTATATAAAAGCTGCTTGAATTAATGTTTAAAGCAAAAAATATAATATAATATAATATAATATAATATAATATAATATAAT
>CAIGQQ010034734.1:848790-864064 GCA_903798035.1 Danio albolineatus | reverse complement strand
TAATATAATATAATATAATATAATATAATATAATATAATACTTAAAACTGTTTTTAGTGGTATTTATTGATAATGAATTGATAATTGAATTGATAATGTTTAGATTGTGGTCATTAAAGCTAAAGAATCCTGGAAATCTGTTACAAAACAAACATACACTAAACTGGTTGGACTTCCATTACATCACACCCTTTTTCAATGACAAAAAAAAAAGAAAAAAAAAGAGAAGAATTTTTCAATTATTGAATATTGAATAAACGAATTGATTCAAAAATATAACCCCAATATTCCATGGCTCAATAAAAAGATATCTCCCTCTTCCTCATCTGGCCTGATGCTGTATCCTTCTTCATCTAACTCAGGCGAGTTCTGCAAAAGAAAAGAACCGGTGTTAATCTTCATTATAGTAGATCTAAATTAAAGAGCCATTAATGTAGCACGCTTGAACTGTCATTTACTTTGACCAGGCTCTTGAAAGATATACTTACATATCTGTCCCAGTCAATCTCCCCGTAGAAGCCATTTGGAGCCCCGTTGGTCTTTTTCTGTGGCTGAGCAAATCAAAACACAACATTCAGTTCCATAACTCAGATTCAGTATTGAGATTCTATTTACATGATTTTGGTGAATTTAGGGGTTTCACTCAGGGAATCTACAGGTGTTTATTGAGTATTGAGTATAAAGTTAGACTTTCAGCTACAACCTACAGCTACAACGTTAGACTTTCATCTACAAGACTATGCTATCTATAGAGTCAGTACCGATTCAATCTCTTGGGGCTCCTTTTGTCAAGAAATTCCATAATACAGAAAATAAAGACATCATTTGTATTATTGAACTTATCTACAAGCATTTAACATGCATAACAAAGCATAATTCACATTTTATAGCATTTCAAATGTGCTGTGACTCATCACTCCAGGATATTGCAGTGTTTCAAAAAAAAATATCTGTGATATAATATTACTGATTTTGTGATAAAATTATTTGCTTAAATTCTTGGGTAACACTTTAGTTTGATGATCCATTTGAGTATTACAGTCTGTTTAATATCTGCTGATACTGTTCCTTCAACAGACATTTACTGTAACTGACTATAAGAAACTTTGCAGGTACATGTAAACTTACACTAACCCTACCCCTAACCCCAACATAACAGTCTACTTATAATATAATGAGAATTAGTTGGATGCAATGTAACTGAATTCAACAAATGGACCATCAAAAAAGTGTGATCGATTCCTGTGTTTTGCTAAAAAAATACTTTAAAAATCTTGTATTTTAATTTTTTTTTCTGTCTCATGAAACATTCACAATTTGCAAAATCATTCGCAAAATCCTGGAGGGACTGACACGAAGCTTCTTACATGCAATTAACATCAAGCAAGCATAACATGTTCAAAACACACATTTATGCACAACATGAGAGTGTTTGTGTAGCACATTTTCCACACACACTTTAGTTTACTTTTGTTTAGAATGGTAGAACTTCTGAATACTGCTAAATTTAAAGCATTTATTTGTGGAATGAGGGGAACTTAATGCTTATTTCTAATCCTTTTTACAGGCACAAACTACCTATTTTACATAATTTATTTCTTAAATTATACAACTTATGCAGAAGTGTGAATTATTTGTGATTTTTTGAAATAATAATGCAGTTTTGACCAACATTTTAGTCTGGCAACTTGTTTTCTAGACAATATGTATATTACAACTGTAGACTATAAGGCTAAACAGTTCAATTTTTGAATTAGTTTAATTATGTTAGTACTAGGGCGGCACGGTGGCTCAGTGGTTAGCACTGTTGCCTCATGGCAAGTAGATCACTGGTTTGAGTCCCGGGCCAGTTGGAATTTCTGTGTGGAGTTTGCATGTTCTCCCTGTACTTTCCGTGGGTTTCCTCCGGGTGCTCCAGTTCCCCCTACAAGTCCAAAGTCATGCAGTATAGATAAATTGAATAAACTAAATTGTCCATAGTGCATGACTGTGTGTGTGAATGTGTTTCCCAATACTGGGTTGCGTCTGGAAGGGCATCTGCTGTACAGAACACATGCTGGAATAGTTGGTGGTTCATTCCGCTGTGGCGACCTCCGAAATAGAATTTAAGCCGAAGGAAAATGAATGAATGACTGTTAATACTAGTGCTGTGAAACTGCACCCAAGATAAAAGTTTGTGTTTACGTAATGCATGTGCTGCATATATTCATGTATATATGTATAAATACACACATAGAATACAAAAATATGCTAAATAAATATATTTACATTTATATATAATTTGTATTTTATATAAATATTCATATTTAAATATAAACAAATATTTAGTAACAATTTATTTCGATGGTCCATTTGAGTATTAGTAGACTGTCTACTTATTATCTGTTGATACTGACATTCAACAGACATTTAACTGCAAATAAATTTGCAAGTACATGTCAACTTACACTAACTCCAACCTAACAGTCTACTTATAATCTAATAAGAATTAGTTGCAACGTAACTTAAATTCAACAAACGGACCATCAAAATAAAGCGTGACCAAGCATTTTATATTATCTAGCCAATAGACATGCATATATTTATAATGTGATTACTCACGCTTAATTGTTTGACAGCACTAGTCAATACATATGATTTGTTTTTTAACCTTTTTATTCTTTCATGATAATAAGAAGATCAGATTTTAAAATCTATACTATGCAACTTACATCATTAAATGCTCACTTACATTAAACAGTTATCTCGTTAAACAGTAATTTTATTGATAAGTTGCTCAGGGAAATGTATTTCTTCATTTATTGAGAAATTGGTGGTCCTTTGTGTGTGTGTGTGTGTGTGTGTGTGTGTGTGTGTGTGTGGGTGTAGCAGCTCTAAATAGCTGCAATTAGCTCTGAATATTTGATTCAGTCAGTTCCCCAAAATCTCAATGAATTGAATGAACTGAACACATATGCACTTAACACTTTACATATTTAATTAACTGCATATGTTAATGAATCAACTTTGGCAGTACTAATTAAAACGTTGATTCAAATTCCAAAATACAAATTATAGTAAATTTGGCTCTTGAAAGGATGCTACAGTTAAGAGGTACTTACTCCACCATCTCTGTCTGGTGACCCCCTAAAAACAGGAGAGAAAAAAAAACAAAAGAAAGAGACAAAGAGAGAGACAGAAAGGGCTTTAATACCCACTTAACATGCAAGCCTCTCTTTTCTCTCAATTCAAGCACAGACGCAATTAGCAAGGCTCCGCTCTGAGGGACAGAAACACCTGCGTGTTGAGCTCCAAACTGACACACTCTCAAATAAATAAATAAATAAAAAGCAAGCCTCATCCACACCCTGAAGCAAAAGACATAGCATGGAACTACATTATGTTGATCATAATGAGAGAAGAGATCATTAGCTAAGTTTCCATCCAACGAGTCAAAGTGGACAAAATCGTCACTTCCTGATTAACTGGCGCCAAATATCAACAGTAAAAACGCAATTTGCTGCAGTAGGAGAAGCTAGGTCAATCTTTTTCTTCATTTAATAAATGACTTGTGCCTCAGAAGGCAATCCACAGTGAACACGCGGTGCCGTTTGAAGGTGTCATACGCGGAGCACAGACGCTCTTGATTCTGGAGGTCATTAATAATATAATAACACAACTACTGAAACTGTAAGGCGTTTTAGAATTACTAAAACAACATGTTTTACGATGCACTCAGCCTGCTGGTTTGTTCATTCACACACGTTTTTATCATCACATGATCTCTTATAACAAAATCACATGACCTTTTTTTAATGCGCAGACTGGAATTTATGCGGTAAAAGTGTTTCCATCGCAGTTTATGCACATCTTTTCTTATCGAATAAAAAGTTTATCCTACTCAGTTATGCGCATACTTTATTTATGCACATTTTCTAAATTTATGCACATCATGACGCTTTGATCAACCGTTTTTTTTTTTGCTCATATCCAAAATGCGAATAAAAATAGCTGGATGGAAATGTAGCTATTGACTATGTAAGCCTGGCACAGAAAATTTGGATATGCTCTTGAGCTAAATAGGGCTTTTAGGGCATACACAGTTTGATGTAAAAGAATATGGAGCTCATATCTGGCATGCCAACAAAATATGAAATTCTGATTGTTGGTGAAATTAAGGAGCTCTTTATGACAGTATAGCAGTCTATTTACATTAAAAAGCAAATAAATATCATTTGTCACTCTTTATCACACAATAATACAGCCCAGGCTCATTGAACATGCGTGTTTCAGATGACATTTTTGTGAAACATAAAATATGTTGCTCTGGGTACATTTTGTTGCACGTCATAGGCAGCATATCCAGAGGGCATCTACATTTTTAGGAATCTAAAACGTCTTGCTTAACATAAGTTTTGTTGTACGTTTCTGATAAATGTCCTTCTTGTACACCACACCAGATAAGTTGTCTGGTGACAAATTATTAGGTGATGCAAACACTAGGTTTATTGTTATTGCTGTTTTTTGTTGTCCATTTGAGTTTTGTTTGTATTTTTATTGGTATAGCCATTTTACATTTAGGAACTGACTATGAAATCTAGTCTTCGTTCGGGCTAATTTGGGTACATTTACGTTTTTGAGGAATGTAGATTAATTTACACTCTCACTTGCTGTGAGATAAAAATATATTGAAAATGAAATAGACATCCTTTATTTGGTTTGTGGTGTTTATTTGGTGTTGTGCAAAGAACTGCATAAAAATAACCCTTTATTATTATATTATATCCCTGTAAATATAAAAAGCATGAAAAAAATCATAATTTGTTTATGCCATACTGCGCCACAGCGTTAATTTTGCCTAGAAAGTGCAGTCAAACTCATTAAAATGTGTGTATTTCCAGCGAGCCTTAAAAGTTTCAATAATATGACTTAGTAATATGATTATTAATTTCTTTGTTTTATGATTAAAGCACCAGTTTTTATTGTGGAGCAAAACATATAACGCAATGTGAGATTCTTTCCTCATTGCAAGTTGTTGTTTGACACTTACAAATGCATACATTTAACATGTATACAAAAGTTGCTCTTGTTTTATAATCCTAACACACTCTGATCTATTTTTTAAAGAGTCTGCATTACATATAACAATATAAAAAGGCTTTCATCTTTCCACTATAAACAAAATCATCCTCTAACTCTAGAAAACTCAAGTAATCCTGATGTGTAACAGTCCAGAAAGTGTTCAGAATGAAATATTACCAACAATTTAAAGTGTATTTTTGTTTACGTTCACATTTTATAGTAAAAAGAATGTGTATCACTATTTGAAAGCCTCACTATCAATCAGAAAAGAAGCATGTGATAGATTTTCTGCAAAGTTTATAACACAGGCATTTTAGCAGGAAATCTTAGCATATCAAATATCAACATTTATCATTTATAGGGTAACCATAAATAAGTGAAACTTACGTAGAGTCAGTGTCCTTTTCTTTCTTCCGTATCCCGAAGGCCTTCCTGGTGCGTTTTTTCAGTCCTGCAAAGAGTAGAGAGATTATTAATGCTTTGATTCACTTTGGCTAAAAAACAGAATCACAACAACACAGAGTACAGAGTACATCTTCAGAGACACACACATAGCATCAACTGATAGTGTGAGTGTGTGTTTGTGTGTGTTTATGTGTGCGAACATACAGCAAATGAGTTGATGATTGAAAAAAAGAGACAGTTTGAGTGGCTTGTGTCCATAGTCCTATGACATTTTAGATCAAAGAACGAACTGAATCCATTATTGAATCACACTCTCAACTGCTGGTTTTAAATTGATTTTAGCATTAGCAAGATCAGAGATATAAAGGATCAGCGTTTAACAAATTCACCAAGTAAAAAATCATTCATTCTTGTTTAAGCGTCACAATTTTATGACAAGAATACGGTTCCTTTTTATCACTGTAGTACTGCATGATACTGGAAAACACTGACATCACAATATTTCATTTTTATGCATTATATATCATGATTTCACCCGATGACACAAATAATTCACTATTTTAAAAAGATTGCAGACATTAGGGGACTGCATCCGATTAAGAAATAATACATATGCAATCATGCATAAATACAGAACTAAGACAGAAATTAAATATTGCGTCTGGATGATTTAACCTTGCTTAAAATGTTTGCATAGTAACAATTTTTAAAAAGTCCAAATGACAAAGTTTTACTCTGTTACAGTTAAAATGTAAAGAGCTAAAATGGAAGAGAAACAAGCAAAAAAGCACTTGCATATGATGGATATGAATTTTAACTAAGGTACCAATAGGGCTTGGCGATTAATCGAAATCGACCCTCAGAACCTATAATCGATCAAATTTTTCCCAGTCGATTTTTTTCAATTACTTTCCCTACTGCGTGTGGAGTTACGTGACCCTGCTCTGTTAAGGCTGATTTATGCTTCTGCATCGAATGCATGTGTATGGTCCGGCGCAGCCTTCGCAAGCTCGCATACCTGCGCACCTCTCAAAAAAATTACTTCATGTTTCACCGCACACTTGCATTACATTGACGATGATTGGAAGCTGCGCCAGAGATTCTATTCTATTCTATCAGATTTTCTATTACAACAAAATTATTATCGACATTAAAATACAGTATTTGTTTACAGAACATTTAAGAAATGCACTGTTATTATAAAATAGTATTATTATAAAATATTATTTACAGGACATACTAGAGTTATTTTATTCAGAAGAGATACTGCTTATTTTCAGCTTCTAAAAACATTGAAAGTAATTATTTTTGTTTCCAAAAGTGCAAGTTATTTGTTTTCACTTTTTTATAAGAAAAAAGTGACTGTCGACTTTCAGGTAACGTGTTTTAATTTTATTTGTTCAACGTTGATGTTCAATAAATAATCATAGATAGCAGATGGTGTGTGTTTCTTTCAATAATTTGAAAATCAAGTAATGCACCCTTCATTTAAAAATCTCTCACTTGTAATATTTGAGTATATTTACTGTACAAAACCTGTCAGTGAACTTGAGTTAAATATGTTCATTAATCGAGATTTAGATTTTAAGACAAATAGGTATATTTTAATCAGAGTTTATGTTTGGAGTGTGTCCTTATGACATTAATTAATATGTATAATTATTTATTCATTCATCTTCTTGTCCGCTTAGTCCCTATATTAATCCGGGGTCGCCACGGCGGAATGATCCGCCAACTTATCCAGCATTTGTTTTACGCAGCAGATGCCCTTCCAGCCCTTCCAGCGGATGCCCTTCTCTGGGAAACGTCCATACATTCTCATTCACACACATACACTACGGACAATTTAGCTTACCCAATTCACCTGTACCGTATATCTTTGGACTGTGGGGGAAACCGGAGCACACGGAGGAAACCCACGCAACCACCGGAAGAACATGCAAACTCCACACAGAAATGCCAACTCACTCAGCCGAGGCTCGAACCAGCGACCTTCTTCTGTGAGGCGAACATGCTACTCACTATGCCACTGTGGCACCTATGCATAACTAATGCAACATCAAACTTATCACAATCATATATCACATCCATTTTAACCCTACTAATATATCTGAAGCTTTCTTATTACGATTATTACATTTGTTTTATATTTAATGGTAAATTACAAAGCCAAAACCATTATATATATATATAATAATAATAATAATAATAATTATTATTATTATTAAACAGAATTTTAAAAAATGTACTTCAAAAAAACTTTTGTTTATTGTATTCAAATCAGGACCAATAAACAACAGCTTCCTTTTGTAAGAGCATGTCTAAAGTGTATTAAATCAACAGCGCAATTGGTGGTTTAAAATTTTTCAATAGCTGTTTGTGTTGCCAAGACTTGAACACAAGTATCAATATAACAACCAGTTGGGCAAAAATAACCCTGCATACTGTAACTGCATAACTATTCTCTGGAGTAACATTTATCAAACCCCACCTACAATTTGAACAGTTGAAAAAGCTCCTCAAGCCCAGTTTACAGTAAACAGCCATGAAGTGGTGTGCATGGGCATGAGGACATGGCTGTGCAGCAGGGGTATGTTCACCTCGCAGGTGTCTGATTCACACATTGATCCACTCCAGCCTCTGCAGCGACCGGGAGCTCCAACATGGCGGACGCTATTATTGCTCTTTACTAAATATTTCCTAACACATCCATAGCCTCACATGCTGCCATCTGGCTGAGAGCGAGTAGACGGAGATGCTCAGAGCCATCAGAAAATCCCTTTATGTTCCCTTTTACGAGCCTCTCTTCTTGACACATTTATTCTAAGTAACTACTCCTTTTGTCTGATTGAAAAACAAGTCAGCCAGAATAAGTAGAGAGGAGTAAATGTTAGCGTGTGGAAGACGAACAAATTTAACACAAGGAAATTCCAATGATTTAGCACATGAACTAGACATAAAGAGACAACAGGGTCGTGCCGTCGGAGCATGTAATAAAATATACTAAACACACTAAATTTCAATCATACGAACCCTCCAGAGGTTAAAAGTGGTGAAGATTGATATGAGAACACAAGCTGACAGCTGCATTCACAGATCTGCTCTGCGAAGGGAATTAAATAGGTCAAGGCCTGACTTGAAAAATCTAGCAGGGTTTCTGAACATTACATTGAATGAAATTTTGAGACATTTGGTTATGATGCCTTTCTAATTCAAGTCACCACCATGCAGGGGCGCCGCTAGCAATTTTGGGCCCCATGAAAAAATATAAGGATGGGCTATGGGATGAATTTAGTATCAATATTATTTGCAAACGCATGTTCTGTCATCCACGTGCTCTATTAATGTTGTATATGCAGTTTTACATCCACACACGAATAGCTTTCCACCTGAGTCTGTGAATTAAAGATTTGCGCAAACAAAAACATGTTCGTGAAAACAAATATTATGTTTTGCATTCACGCATCTTAATTTACGTGCACGAAAAGTAAGTTTTTCATTTGCGGATCAGGTGATGCACGCGTGTGAATTGACGTTTTTGTTTGAATCTACACTGCCGGCTTCGTTTGAATTTTGAGACATTCTTTTCGCGGTTTTGAAGCTTTTCAAGAGTCAAATTCAAACAACTTTACACGGAAAAAAGACAACGTTCTTAAGCAATGTGTACACATCTACCTACCGATTTGAGAATTATACAATCCTGCATTACTACACCTGAGTCTGAAAAAGTCCAATTTAAAATAATTGTGCAGCATTTGTAAAAACAGAGTTGTATTTGTGAATACATATGCTCACTTTTGTGTACGTGAATCATCATTTGCGCATGTGTGGATCAGGTGGCGCTATGAGATTAATTTCACGGTTTGTCGGCAAATCCACGTGCGCGCAACTCTTGATCTGCGCGCAGCACTTCATACACCCGCAATTCTCGATCTGCGCGCATCTCTTGATCTACGTGCAAATGAACTGATGCAATTTAACAAATGATCCCTAGATGACAATCTCAGCATTACAGAGCAGGCCACGTCCACTGTTTTTAGAACGTAAATGCTGAGTGTAATTAGTGCTGAGTGGTAATTAAAGTGCACTTATTATTGTTAGAGTTTTCTGTGTGAACGCACTACTTACACTATTTATACTACAAAATGGCGTAGAATAGTGCATAAATCTGCGATTTGGGATGCGGCTGATGTTAACCACGAGGACATCGCTGCTTTGACAGTTTACCTGGCGATCGCACTCAACAAAGCATAAGCTCTCTTCCTGCTACTGACGGACTGAACCATACAGTGAAAAGAGGGGGGTGCAATTTGACAGTGACAGACACGAGGGGCAGATATAAGCCGTATTTTTATTTTTTATTTCTAATAAATTGTTTTACTTGTAATTTAGAGATACATTCATAATTTATATTACATTATAGTACTGTTATTAATTATAAAGCAGATCTCTGTGGGCCCCTAGAGTGCGTGGGCCCTTAGAATTGTCCTAACTTTCTCCCCCTTAGTGGCGCCCCTGCCACCATGCATTGTCATGTTGGTATTTTGCTTATGTAGCTAATGTTGACTGTTTCCAGCTGATAAAATCACATTTTCCAGCAAACCAGTCACAACTGGTCAGTCAAGATTGATTACTGAGATTGAGTCTCTTCACTAGTTTTGATCGGATATTTAGTGCAACACATACGTCCTGCTCATGTTATGTCTAAAAATATAAAAATAAGGTATTACTTTAGTTTAATTCTCACTATTAACTAGTGGATTATTACCTGCCTATTATAAAATATTGTTTGTTTATTACATTTTTTGCAACAAAGTCACAATTCTACATACTGCATATACACATACTGCATATTATTAAGGTAAGAATTGTTCATTAGTACTGTAGTTGTAAAGTATGATCTTATTCTACATCCATAATCCTACCCAATATCTAAGCCTAACTACAACCTTAATCACTATCAATAAGCAACAAATTAGGTTCATCAAATCTAAAATCATAGTTTATTCATTCAATAATAATGAAAATATTACCTTAAAATAAAGCATGAAATGATTTTGAAGTCTTGTTTTCTAAGGTGACTGGTGGATATTTGCACCGTAAATACTGTACATTGTAAAAATATCTGTTAATTAGGGATAATGTACATCTAGGTGTGAATATCAGAAGGGTGACTGGCTTATTATTACTGGCAATTTTTTTGGCTTCTATAATATTATAGCGACCTCAAAAAAAGAAACAAAGTTTTAAGATCATCTTTTTATACTGTTTGTATCTTCATGGCAGTTTTTGGAATTATTTCTGAAATTATTTCTAGTGGAACAGCCTTGAAATTATTGCATTAACTGGACCATTAAATAATCAGGATCTCTATAATAACAAAGACGCTAACAAAAGGAATCCAGCAGATTTCAGGGTGGATAGATTAATAATATGTTTTTATTCAAAGAGCTCTTAAAACAGGTTTGTAGCAATTACGATTTTACGTGCAGTAATTAGTGGTTAGGCTGTTTATGCTATTCCAGCCTGAAAATAACCGTTTTGCTATGAACAATACACTTAAGAACATATATTAGATGGTGGTGAAAGTCTATTCATTCTGGCCAGGATTCAAGATAATTATTTCAAGGCTCATAAATGGGGTCTACTGTACTGTATAGTTGACCCCTAATTTTTATCCCTACAAGGAACATTCTGTGGTACAATTATTAATACTACAGTATGATAATAATGTCCACATTTACTTTTTGGCACTTCATTAAAAGTGCAAGTCAAAAGAGTGTCTTTCTAAAACAAATAAACAACAACAAAAAAAAAGCACTGCTGAGTCATCTTTAATTCACATGGATCAAGTTTTTTTTCAACACCATTGGACCCTATCACAATTTCACCCAAATCCACATATTTGCAAACAACAGACACAACTACAGCATTTCAGTCCAGTTCTTGCTGCATTTAAGCTTTTTCTAAAGCAGATTACAGTCTCTGTGAACACACAGACCCCAGCGCGGTCGCACATTCCAGACAAGCTAACCCCCATGAGATGGCTTGAATCCATTTTTTGACGAGGGATTTCTAAACCCAGCATAACACTAATTAATGGCTATGGAAATAATAGCTTCCGCATGTAAGCATGATGATGGAAGTGGTAACGTGATTACCAAGAGCTAACTCACTGAGTGAAGGCCAGCGAAAACGACAGCACTAACCATCCAGGGACATCATTTAAGCAAACAGGAAAAGAGAAGACGATGTAGTTAGATGGTATTTAGGGCTTTAGAGACTACAGAACAGTTGTGGTTAAAACCAAACATGCTTAAATTGTCAGATAAAATGTTGGCGAGTCTGTAGGCTCCACAAAGCTGGCAATCATCGGTAACAAGCGGCCAACTTATGGTTCAACAAGACAGTAATGTTTTGCTTTTAGCTATTCTGGCCAAGAAAGTTTTTCAAGAGCTCTTTAGAGTTGTTTATTCAACAAAAAAACGACTGTGTACACAATTACAAAACTCCATCACAAAGCATTCGTGTTCAGATTTCCAATACAGATAATGTCATGGAAAGTGCAACGAACAAAGAAAACTGATGTAAGATAACAAATAAATAAGAAGTACAAAATGTTTATCTATAAATATTCAAAACCAAAAACATTTTGTACATTAATAATATAGCATTATTAATAACAATAACTCTGTGTTAACTGATGGTAATGAAGTACCAAAAAAGCAGTATTTTGAATGATCGTTTGACACTGAAAATTAGAGCAATGGCTGCTAAAAAAGCCCTTACTGGAATACATTAGTAAAAACTGTATTTCTAAATACAACTATTCAGTAATTCTACATTTACTGTATTTTAGCAAGTCTAAAGCAATAGTTCATCCAAAATTTGAAATTGTCATCATTTACTCACTCTTTACGGACATGTTTAAGTTTCTTTTTTTCCATTGAACACACACACACAAAAAAGTTATTTTTAAAAAATGTTGGAAATATGTAACTTTTATAGTTTTTGTGGACTAACATAGTATTTGTTTTCCTACTGAGGAAGTCAATGGTTATAGGTGTCTAACATTTTTCAAAATATCTTATTTTGTGCAAAAAAAACAAACAAAAAAAATCAAACAAACACACAAACAAACAAACCAACCAACCAACCAACCAACCACCTCAAAGGCATGAAATCACTTGAGGGTGAGTAAAGTTCCCTTTTTCAGTGAACATACCTTTAAATTAGTACTTAAATGAGAATAATATTCACAGCTCAAATATAACAGTGAAAAAATAAATTAGATATTAATATTAAAAAAGTATCACTTATATTATATACTTTAAATAATATTCAAAAAGGCCAATTATAATATAATATTCAAAAAAGGAACATGGCTGACAGTACTGCAAAGTTAATGGAAAGCTAAAATGTACTAATATGTACTGTATCATTTAGGGATACAACTGGTACAAATATATACATTTTAGTATTAAAACTAACAGTATCATACAGTATGAGTAAGAGTGTACTCACCTTATTCTCTGCGTACGAGTGGACGCAGCCATCTGAATATTTTTGACCAGAGATTTGCAATCTTATTGGCTTCCATTGGTTTTTAGACGTTAAAATTATTTATTTTTCATTTATTATCATTTATCATATTGCTGGTAATTTCTCCCATAGGCAACTGAATCGGAAGTTCTAACAATTGCATAAAACGAGCACACTTTTGCAGTGAAGAATAAGGTCAATACAGTGAAAGTGCATGAAGTGAAATCTGAAATATGTGCCTCTAAAAAAGAGAGAAGATCCAAGGATGGCAATCAGCAAACAGCACCAAATACTGCAGCAATTAACAAACAACAAATGAATCGACAACAACATTAACTCAGCAAACAGCAAAACAATGCAAAACAGTCCCTGCATAATTTAGGCATGTTTCAAAGCCAGCGGGGGCTCACAATGCTCAAAATGTTTAATTGAATTCTCTGTTTGAAAGAGGCAAAAAGAGAAAGATCAAGGAATAAACATATTAGGTATTCAACATACATTAGGATTAGGGTAGTGGTATTCAATCTCGCCATAATACAAACTGATAAATACAGTATTATCATTCTAAATGTATTAAATAAACAAGGTATTAGTAATGTTGAGAGCACTTAGTCCTTAAAAAAATGGGCCACTGCACTTCTCAGGAAAAAAAAAAAAAAAAAAAACTCCAACAGCTGAACTGCGACAAACAGCTGGGCTTTTGCATATATTTTGCAGCCCAAATATAGATTTGTAATATTATTATCATAAGAGAAAATATTAAAAAGAAAAGAAAATACAAAAAAAAGACCCTTTTTGTTCACTAATTAGTGTATTTAAAATGCTAGAACAGACAACTCTGCATTCATAGTGTTTTATGTATGTGTATGGAAGGGCATGCATACCGTACAGTACATGTGGTGTGAATCTTATTATCAGAACACAAAACGCATACTTTAAGAAGACTTTTCAAACTGTGCATACATTAAGGATCTTGATCTTTTGATGCTTTTGATGTTGAACAGTTTAGATGTGTTTAGTGCATTATTTCATGGTATTGTAAATAACTACAAAACCTGGTGATAAACTGCAAGTACCTTTTCTGTTATACTTATTCCTCTAATTAATATATATTATACATTATATTATTTCAAACTAGTAAAATATCAATAAAAGTCACTTTTTTTAATTGCAGTGTTGATAAAACTCCCATAATGCAATTCACAACAGTAAAATCACAGAAAACACCATGTGAACAATAAAATACAGAACCTGCTAATTAACGTATATTTTTTACAGTGTACAATTTTTTTTTGTTAAGCCATAACTTACAAAGATAAATGCACAAAGATTACTCTATCTAGTGTGCATGTGTCAATTACATATGGTAATGTGCTCTCTTAAAAGAAGTATACTTTAAAAGTCTGTGCAATGCTGTAAAAAAATGTAGGCATTAAAAAAGTAACAGATAATAAATGGTCTTGATAGTCTATTCTGTAATTTTACCAAAATTGTCCCCTAATTTCTTTAATACACAACAGACTAATACAAATATTCTCTTCACTTCTTCCAGGTGGCCTCACTGTATGACATTTATCCAAAAAAAACTAACAAGCACACAGAGAAGCAGCTAAATGACTGCACATAGTCAAAAGACACACTCTGCATAAAATCCCAACCCCCCCAGAGGAAAAAAAGGTGTCCACCACAGAGAAAACTGGGTCAGAAGAAGAACGGCCTGTGCTCATCACTAAGACAAAGACAAAGTAAACCATGACACAGAACTGTGTTTTGGGACACTATAACACAACACTATAAGCAAATGATTGTGATGATGATGATGATGATGTCATTCTCTATTCACCATCATGTATTTTCTAACCTGGATTGACTTTTTCATTTTCTTTTGTGGAATACAAATAGAGATGAAGTAGAATTTTCAAGTTACTGTCTTGCAAGAAATGAAAGTGGTTTCAGAAAATGTCAAGCATCAAAAAAAGAAAGACAAAACATATATAATGTGTGACTCATTTACTGTATTAAAGGTCTTCAAAAATCTTGCTGTATGACAGCTTAATGTGATGAACAGACTAAAAATGTTCACTTTCAATACAAAGAGAAGATTAGACATTCTACTCTAAATAACTCATTTCACATTTAGCGGAAGAAATACAATAGACCCATTCCACATTTGTGGGCTTCTCATAACCAGAAGTCATTACACTTGGACAAATTTACACAGTGGTCAATGAATAATCTGGAAAATCTCTCTTTCTATCTTTTTTAA
>CAIGQQ010034734.1:821771-848690 GCA_903798035.1 Danio albolineatus | reverse complement strand
TATATATATATATATATATATATATATATATATATAAAATTAAAAAACACAATTTTATGTTAAAAATGTTTAAATGTTATATTTTACAGTGTGAATGGCTTATTTGTGCAGGCCATGGCTAATAAGTCGTTACATTAAACTGCAGTTTCTTTAGTTATTCCATCTCATACCATTAATAAGGTTCAAATTGGGATCATTTTGACACTTACCACTATGTGTTTTTTCAGGTTGGAGTTGTAGTTCATGTACGAGTTGTAATGTCAATTCGATGTACAGCACCCCTCGCATTATCAAGATTATTATTCTTGTTGACTTCTTGAAGTGAAAACATAGACTGAACTTGAGGCCGCAGGTAAGCTAGTCAGATAAACTCACTGCACAGACAGCGTGACTCTCCTTCTCAGAACCGTAGATGGCCGTGGCGTGACCGCAGTATAAACTCGCACGTCTTCCAACATAGGCGTGCGCGCTCGAACTGAAAGCGGGAGGCACGCCTCTATAGCAACCTCTCACGACACAACCTCTCTCATGCGGCGCCTCGTGATATTTACAAACAAGTCATGTAAATCATATTTATTATCATTTGAAAGTAACGGAGGAACGCCGCTAAATAGCAGAGTAAGAGTAATGATTTTTCTCTAATTATTTACTTGAGTAAGAGTAAGAGTGCACATTTTTTAAATTTACTCAAAAAGTACACTTTACCCAACAATTTTACTCAAGTAAATGTAACGAAGTAAATGTAACTTGTTACTTCCCACCTCTGAACAAAGTATAGACTTCCAAATGTGCAAATGTCTTTATACATTAACTTATACGTGATCATTCTGTATGTGAGTGTGTAGGTTTATGTGGTTTACAGGGACACAAAGTTATATAATAACATGGATATGACCTAGCTCTATTAAGGTGGTTTATAGGAACACACCATTCAAAATCGTATTTTATATCTTTCGATAATCAAAATATGCTACAGATTATCTATTGTGGTTGGGTTTAAGATGGGGAAGTGGGAGGGGGAGGGGGGAGGTGCATAAAGTTAGCAGGTTTTACTATATAAAATACATTATGCCTTTGGATAACCTGCAAACCATGCATACAAAATTGAACACAATATCAGAGTAAAAATGGTCCATAATAAAAGACACTGTGTGAAATGAATTCATTTGAATGACATTATATTTTAAAGCAGTGAATCCATTGATGTTGTTCAAGGGTCAAGTTCAGAAAACCATCAAGCCTCATTAAAAATGTCTACATGAGCCGCCAACTGGATGTATTATCACAGCACCGATCATAAACAAGAGCTTTTCAATCATAAACATAACTCATAAACATCTGTAACATCAGAGGAAGACCATTAGGCAAGGCCGGGTCCAGTTTCTTCTGGTATTCAGTAGGGGATGAAAAGGGAAAACAAAACAACAGAAGCTAAGATAAATCTGTCTTTTTATTTAATCTACAGTAATAAATCACTGCGAGAGGTAGCATGACAGATTTACTTAGGGATTAATGCTTAACAATCAGTTCATCTGGAGAGAGTTGAGCCATCCCACTGGAGAAGAGATCAGAGAACACAAGAAATAATCTTAAACTCCTGCGTTAATGATCTCCACATCTACAATGACCCCAATGCAATCACTGGGTTAGAGTTCAATCTGAAAATGTTCATTAAGAATATTAATTTGGTCCAAAGACAGATGGCTACATTTACAGCCAGATTCGGTCTGCAACAAAATAGCAATTAGTTTCAGACACGGTCTTGAAAGAAAGAAACTTATGGTGGAGATTTAAAACACTTTTTCTTGAATATTACATACTGTATAGTATTCAATGTAGTTGTTTTTTAATGCAGCAGAGTTTTAAAGATTAAAGTGTACAATTGATTGTCTCATATAAATTGTTATTGTCTCACATAAAAAAAAGAATCCGATTCTGAATAACCTGAAACAATATGTCAGTGGTTCCAGTCTTACATCATGCACAAACCAATATAGGCTTGTAAAAAATTAGCATAATACCAGCCTGACGTCTTCATTGGCTGTCTGCGAACATTTACTCTGACCTTAAAACGCTGTACTTGTAATAAAAGGAAGAATTTGATTTGTGTCGTCAAGATGTAAAGAAAATGCTGTTTTCTGAATTGCAAAAGCAAATTAAAGTGTTGAAAAAGCTTCTCAGGCTGAAATTCAGATACGCTGATTTCATCTGACCAATCAAAGTATGCTCTCAGAAAGAGTGTTTTAGATATGTTGAAATGCATATAACACTGATCATCAACTGGTGGCCTGCGGGCTGAATCCGGCCCACTGAGCCGTTCAGTCTGGTCCGCGACTGGATTCCAAAACTGAGAGGATCAAAAAAGAAAATAGTGGTCCACACTATTAAAGCAACTAAAAATAACAACAACCGAGTCTCTTGTCAGAATAACCACCATTTATGACTATATTTACGCTACACTCCGAAATGAGGACAGACTATGCGGCGTTTAGCGTTTATTGTTTCAAACAGGTTTTAGTGTAAGTGAAGACAGGGTGGGGTGTAGGCGGAGTGCGGAATTGAGTTGAGGCAAAATATCACTCCTAGTGGTTGACTGTGGTATAAGTGATGGGAGCCTGAATCAATGCCTTCAGTTTTGTAATGAAATGGAAAAAGTATAAACATTAAACATAATGTTAAGCCAAAATTAGATTTTTATTTGATTTTCTTCTTGGGGCTCCGTAAAACTGGTAAAACTCTGGCCCTCTGACAAATATAGTTGATGACCCCTGGCATAAAACAAAAGAAAATTAAAGTGCTTTTAGAATGCTTAGAAAATAAAAAATATATAATAAATTACTAATAGTATATTATATATGGAGAAACAGACTTATGTTTAACTCCTTTGAAGTACTGGCGCTTAATGTCATGCTTCTGGATATTAGGAATAAACCTATGTTATATCTTGCTTTAATCACCATATATAGACCCCCATGACCTTATGTCAATTTTCTAAATTTTCTGTTTTCTGATTTTATTTCTGACTTGCTAGTTAAAACTGATAAAATGCTAATTGTAGATATGGCTACTGAGAACACATGAGTGATCTAAAGTGGTGTCGCATCTTACTGCAGTAATGCGCGACAAAGCACAACATGGTCTAACACAAGAAAGACATGACCAGCAGGGGGCAGTTATGTAACATAGTGAACATACTGAACTGATATACTGTAGCAGCCAAAGTCTTGTGAGCAAAATCAGAGAGGTGTGACAAACCGCCCAAAGCAAGCGCTCCATTCCGCTTACGCTCGACAGTAAACCAATACAGCTCAGATCCCAGCAGATATAAAATTTCTCTAGTAGGCTAACTCAGTTTTTTTTTTCCTTCAGCTTTCAAATGCAGATGATACTCAATTACATATTTCAACTAAACCCGATGAGACGTCTGAACTGTCTAAACTAACTGAGTGTATTAAAGATGTTAAAGACTGGATGACCAACTCAGACAAAACAGCATTATCACTTATTGGGCCTAAATCCTGCACACAGCAGGTCTCACAACTCGACCTGCAATTAGAGGGATACAAAGTTAGCATTAGCGCTACTATAAAGGATCTGGGTGTCATATTAGACAGCAATCTAACTTTTGAAAATCATATATTCCATGTCACAAAAACTGCATTCTTTCATCTGAGAAATCTCACTAAGTTACAAAGTATGCTGTCAATCTCAAATGCAGAAAGGCTAGTTTATGCTTTTATGACTACTAGGTTGGATTACTGTAATGCTCTGTTCGCTGGCTGCCCAGCCTCCTCTATTAACAAACTTCAGCTAGTACAAAATGCAGCTGCCAGAGTTCTTACCAGGTCTAGAAAATATGATCATATCACCCCAATGTTATCCTGGCTGCCTTTTAAGTTTTGTATTGATTTTAAAATATTGCTTCTTACTAACTTTTTCTAATCAAAACTCAGGGCTTCTGGTAGGACCTAGAACAGCAATGTCAAGTAAAGGGGGTCGAGCCTTCTCATTTATGGCTCATAAACTCTGGAATAGCCTGATGTCTGAGGCTCAGACACTCTCGCAGTTCAAAACTAGATTAAACACCTATCTTTTTAGTAAAGCATACACTCAAAGCATCACATAGCGGTATGATGCATGAATGTGCTTCATGCATCTCGTTTATATACACTATGCATAGGCTTGCATAGTTTGGGACCTGTAGAGCTGCGCATCGATGGATTTGCTCTTCAGTGTTTGGACTCTCAGTAGTGAATATTAAACCACACTGAACTGAGCTAAACTGAACTTCAACTCTGAAAACTCTGAAGACTGATACGGTTTCAATAATCTTCTATGTGAGGCTGCTTTGACACAATCTTCATTGTAAAAGCGCTATAGAAATAAAGGTGAATTGAATTGAATATAGCAAAAATAGTGCAATAGGGGAATTTAACCAGCATAAAATGTACATAATAAAATGATAAAATGAACATCTTTCAGAACAACAACAGAGTACTCTTTGGTACTGGAAGGAAAGTAAATATTTTGTTGGCTGAAATCACTAATAGCTTGTAGCAACCCATGCTTGGCCAGAAGCACAGAGAAAACTATTACCCAAAGGCTCTCCCCATTTATCTGTTGAACATGGATTAAATTGGGCTGCCAAGTCTGCCTCTAGACTCACTGTCATAACATGCATTATGCATATCTCTCCACTAAAACACATACATGATTGATGGGAATGAGCTCAATTTATCCTAAATGCGACCAAATTAACCAATCATGAATGATTGATAATGATTTTAAGATTTTTCCATACAAAAATATTTATTAAAAAAAAAAGTTGCATTCACTATAATAATCTTTCTATGACTGTTCTCAAATGCTGCAATCAAGGTTAAGTTTATGGTCTTGTTACTGCTTAGAAATGTGGTTGTATTGCATTGTGTTTTATAATATACTGTATAGAATTTGTCACATACTACCCTTAAAGTAAAGAAATATTTTAAAATATATTATATTTCCTTATTTATTAATATTTCAATTTAAAATTTCCTATAAAGTTTTGAAATTGACGGATAGTATTTTTGTGGAATTTATTTCAAAAGTTTATTTGAAACATAACATTTTTGTAACAATGTAAGAATATATATTTTCTCGTTTAAAGACTTTTTTGTGATTTTTGAAGTGAAATAGAAATTGGAATAGAAGAAAATAATGCTTCATTGTCAGTAAAATAAAACAATAAAAAAAACTTATGTGATAAATTTGAGGCTATTACTTTCAGTTTTTTTTTTTTTTGTCATGGCTAAGATGAAGTAACTGTTAAACACATCAATGTTTCAATAAATATTACCTTTACTATCCCCTCACTAAAACAGTGTACACAATGAACTGCACAACGCAATTTAAAAATAACATCCCAGCAAACAAAACAAAGTATGGAGTGAGATTTCCCAGGAGAAGACCAAGGAAGCACTTAACAGTGGAATGTAAATCTCACCCTATCTGAAGACCTCTTCAGAAATCCACTTTCCTTTGGTTGTTTTATGAAGAGGTTTACAGATATCTTGTGATGACACTGTTTTTGCTGAGTTTTTTGACTTGCAGTGGCCAGTCACGTTGCACCAGACGCATTATAACTAACAAACCCTTAAACCTGGCCAACTCATTTGGTTAAAAGAATGGTGGAGGCCATTTTCCATTGTTATGGAAATACAGAAACAGTCACGCAGAATAATTGAGTGTTTACTAAACGAACGGTAAACACTCTCTGCACCTGCCCATGCAAAATTGGGAATGGCTTTGAAGATTCATTTCTACGCTATGAGGACAGAAGAGAATCATGACATCTAACGAGAACTTCTTTTGTGTAATATAATGGATTAATAACATTACTGATACAGTGCATAACACTTTATTTTAATGTGCAATTCATGCTTATTAAGTCTATTAGCTCAATAAACCGCTAATTAGCTGTTTATTATAAGTTCGAATAAGGTATGTATCTATAGGATAACGTATGTAGAATAAGGTCATACTTTTATAAGTAGGCCCAAACAAAATCTCTGTGCGAAGAAACCAGCATGCAGATTTTTTAAACTCATCATTTAATCTTTTTATTTACTTGAGTAAATGTGTAAATATATATTTATTCTGTTTTTATAATAATTAACAATCAGTAATATTGCTGAACTATATTCAAATCTTTAGATAAACCAAGTACAATACAATTTGTAAAATATTTAATGTCTTTATATATATATATATGCAATCTGTTGGAATTTTTGATGGTATTTTCTGTATGTTATTCTTTGACATATAGGTTTTCAACTCCTACACTCTCAGAATCATTCCATATAAATCTGCAAACAGCAAAAAAGTCTGCACACTCTGTCTAAAAGTACTAAAACGTGATTTATATCTTAATAACAGGCAGAAAATAAGACATTAGTTAATAGGTTAGATAATTACTCAACGCTAAAAAAGGCATTCACGCTAAATGAAGTGACATTAAATGTACTCCTGCAGAGGAAGTAGCTGTTAAATTTAATACTGCGTGAGCTCATGCAGACAGTGCCAATGTTTACGTAACATCCTCTCCTTTATAAGAAGCTTTCATGGTATCCCACATGGTGGTTAGTGGAAATATATGTTTTTTATTGCTACCAAGAAATGTGTACTGAATTTTCATGTGTTCATCTTATTTTGTATATGCCTGCTCAGCATTGATAAAGGTTAAAAGTCTGCCATCGTTTATTCACCCTCATGTCATTCTAAACACAAAAGTGGTTCATCAGGGTATTTTTGTTGTTCATCAGGGCTCATTCCAGGAGTTTTGAAGGAAATCTCACCAAATTTGTTGACACTTATTTAGTGCAAACATTAATAGAATTATCAAAAAATAAATCTATATAAATCAAAGAAGAAGAATGAAGAAACACAATTGTAATTTATACGAACAATGTTTTAATTTTCATCTCATATATAATGATGATTTAATGTTTGTTTAAATCAAGCATAAACAGAACAACCTGGTTTAATTGTTAATAATTTTTTAATCATTTAAAAATAATGTAACATAAATATATTATATATTTATTTTTATACAATAAATATATTATTTATTTCTTAATCAATGTAATAAAAAGAAAAATATTTTTTTCAATGTAGGCACCAAAATATCTTCATGAGTTCCAAAAAATTGTATTTATGAGTTTGAAACCCCTTTGAGGTGAACTAACTGTGTAGGATAACAATATTCATATTAATCCACTGTACATAAATACACTGTAGAGCTATTTTATGCAAGTCTCTTGAGCAAATCGCTCCAATACAAGTTACAACCCTAAACAGAAGTGTGGAAATAAGTAGCCACAACCCACGATCCCTAAAGACAAAATCACAGGTTGTCTCAGAATATTCTTCAACAGTTCATTGTATTTCACCATCAACACCGCTAAAAGCTTACAAACTGAAAGGCACAGCTTGTAGCAATTACTAAATAAATAAATAAATGAAGGATTTCCAGAAGGATGTGCTAAAAATTGAACCAGCTATGTAAAGTCTGAAGGCATTTTTTTTCAGATGAAAAAAATGTCATGCATTATTCCTATTACCATGTAATTCCTTATAGCACATGGTAAAAATGAGGCAGCAGTGCTTTGATAATGTTAAATCACACCATCTCTGGTGAAGGTCTGGCTCTTCTGTGTAAGGCTAAAGAGGGAAGTGCAGCTCTTGTGCCAGAGTATGTGACATGTGCCAGGTCCTTAAGCTGACTGCCAGCAAAACAACCAACCAAGTGGCTTTGTCCAAGTGTCTGAACCAATGAATAATGATTACAATCGATAGTAAGACTGGCAATAGAACTGTAGCAGATGATCTGTGACAAATACTAGTAAGTCGGGATTAGAGAGTAACTCAAGGTAGCAACGCTACTAATTCAACTTCACTAAGTTGCCAGAAGGTTGTGATTCATGGCAGATTTTTGTTTATTTATGCATTCAAATTACATTATGGGAGTTTGACCTCTGCTCAGACAACTATTAAATGTGAACAATTATTGTCTGGGTTATGAAAATGAGTGTGTTATTTGTAGCCTTTCTGGTATGAAACAACTTGTCAATGTAAAAATGTAGCATTTTGCAATGCAAGAGAGTCGTGTATTTTGTGTGCTACTCTTTATTGAACTAGCATCCTTTGGTTATCGCAATTTGGAGTGTACTGTAGGTCATTAATCCTTTTTTTTAAATGAACCTAATTTTTTTTTACTACAAAGCTGCTTTTGATGCTTTGTTTAATGCTACACTGTTTTTAGATTTTTTCCACATCAAAAAAAGGTTCAGTCTAGCTTTCTTTGTATCTCTATTCATAACAGCCCTATACTATACAGCCCTATACTTATACTAGCATATGATTAGCTTATAGCATCCTTAACGCAGGTCTATGAAACTCACACTTGGACTATTCGAACCTCTAGGACACAAGCTTTGTCTTCATCCAGACTCCATTTATAATTCCTTGTGCCAGCTCTGCTACATGGAAATCCTGTTTATTGAAGACAGTCTTCACATTGAACTGATTCAGTACTGGCAGTGAATGAAGATTCTTTGTTGAGAAGCAGATGGAGCGTCATAAGACACAGAAGCAGATGGAGGGAGAGAGCCACAGCACAGGGAAGCTCACACACACTGAACATTACAAGATCAGCTGCTTCAGCCTCAACACAACACCAATCAAGCCCCAAACCCCAACATTGTTTCCAGCTAATGCTCTCACTTGCTAAAACATGTTTTATGTATCTATGCAGAGTTATTTCCAGCCTTGCGGTATTCTACCAGTATTGCCACACTAATGTTTAGACTATAAATACAGTATGTGGTTAATTTATAAGGATAGTGCCTGTTTGAAAATGCATTTAAATAATTTCAGAGGTGTACAGTATGTTGTCCTTCATCAGTCAAATATTCTGCAGTAGAAATCATTACCATGGATAGCTGTTCTAGAATCTACAATTGGCTCTGAAGTAGGACTGCACATTATATTTTGATTATTAGGGATGTAACGATTGACCTTGAGTTCGTTGAAAATCTGATTTAAGATGGTAGAAATGTTGAATGAATCGCGATACATTTATTATGCAGAGGGGGCGCTGTGTTTACAGGCGCAAGTTAGCTTTACCTGCACACATTGGCTGTGAGCAAGAGATGGGGCGGCAGAGTGAAATGACAACGATGAAGTGCACCAGACAAAACACAATCTGTGTGCAAATACTGCAAAAAGACATTTACTTACACTAACAGAAAATGGATATGATGTACATAAACCGTCAATACAGTGAAAAACTACTGTCACAGATGTCTATACACACACACACACACACACACACACACACACACACAAAACTACTAATAAACCAAACCACATGGACCGGCTGATTTGCAGCTCCGATTGCTCCGACGAGTGCTACACTGTTAGCCCGGATTTCATGTCTAATTATACAGTTTAAGTGCAAAGTACTTAAATAGTTTAACATTTGGTTCATTACTATAACATTTTAAGTGAATTCCACTTTTTTTGTAGACAAAGTTTATTGTATGAATAACTTTAAGTACAATAGACTAATGTTTTAAAAGTTTTTGACTGATCACGCCCCGCCCCCAACCTGACTTACTGTTCAAGTCAGGCAACGCCATTTTCTTGTGGTTGGAGTAGCAGGTGAAATCAGACTTCTGGTGAGTATACTGCAAATATTTTACCCAGTTTTTATTTTCGGCTGTTTGTGAATACCGGAAAACACTGTTTTAAGTATGTTTCACTTTAAATGCGCGGGTCCTGTTTAAACACTTGGCGTGTGTATTTGGCATGTGAGCTCGCTAGTTAACCAGCAAGATTTTCACTACTGAATGGTGGACAAGATCCCTCTTAAACATGTCTGTGAAGCGTGTTCCGCGGACGATTTACTGCGCGAAAAACATGCTTTAATCGAGTCGTGGCACTTTCATTTGACAAGCATTTTTTTTCAAACGATACGCAATTCAAAGGTGACGCGGTTTCATTTGTTTCCTCCTGCCTGCACGGTTGACATGGAAACGGCGCCAAGTCTGAATTCTCGTGAGGCGATTACACAGTGCATTTTCAGCGGTGTTTTGTTATCGCCCTTTTTTCGCCGAGCTGATTATTTGCGGTCATAGAACATACTTTAAACAGTCCATGCTATTTGAAGCTTTTAATACAGTTTTGTCACTGGTTTAGGGTAAACACTGTCCTGTTCAACACATTTCAGGTTGGTCACATACAGTATCCTGTGGTTTTAATGGAGCAGAAAGGACGTAAGGACAATCATAATTTAGTTTGGTGAGTGAATTTGAACAAACTTTTAAATTTGTTTAATTTTAATGCAGCCATTGTTTGAATAGAATAAGCTGAATGAACGTTTAATGCAATTATAAGTAGATGCAGTCTAACAAAGTTTTATTTTGTTTCAGATGACAGAAAGGCGTGCATTGGCAAAGTAAGTATTGTATTTTTAACTGTGAAAAAAGGATTATAGACTGACAATTGTAAACTATATGCCAGAATTGTTCTGTTTCCTTGTTTGCAACAGGAATTTAACAGGAGCAGTTTTATATTCACACCAATCTTGCTACACAAGGAACATAACTGTTTTGTTTTTCACTTGTTTTATATTTCAGCTTTATTTCAACTTCAATCAAGTGGTGGGCAAAAATCTCACAGAGAGCTTCCATAAGGGTCTTAAAATTACTCTCCAAATTTGATGAGCATCTTCAGGAAAAGGAACCATGTTGCTGGTCAGCTTTTGGCTGAGCTCTTACGTCAGACAAAGGTGGGTTTTTTTGTCTACATGAGTCTACCTATTGCCTATTTTTATCATCTCTTTTATTCTGGCTTTTCTCTGCTTTGAGCACTGAGTTATTTAACTAGTATCATCATATTTGCGTTCTTTTTTCTTTCAATAGGATGTCTCTCACGAGGACCCATACTATCAAGTTTCCACACAAATCATCTGCATCGGTGAAAAAAGTCCACAGCTTAACCCATCCAGAGTGTTCATCATCTTTTATCATTCATACAGGCCTGCCTTGAGCCTTCTGTTCTCTTCTCGGACTCATTTATCCCCTGCTCTTAAATTAGACAAAGTGTCATCCTGCTGTTACAGTGTAAAGGTCAGCTTACAGTTACAGATCTTCATAATAATTTTAATTATTATTTATTTCTCATTGTATTGTGAAAAAAAAAAACCAAAATTACAGTTTGTTTTGTACATATACTTATGTTACAATAGTGAAAACTCATTCTCTAAAGTCATGAACAAATTTTCATTTGTATGTAAACAGTATACATTGTGTTTTACAATATGTTTATGTGTTTAAAAGGATAGTTCACACTAAAATGGAAATTGTCATATTTTACTCATCCTTCACTTGTTCCAAACATGTTTGATTTTCATCCTTCTGTTGAACACAAAGATATTTTGAACAAAGCTAAAAAATCTGTAACCATTGACTTCAATGGTATTTGTTTTTCGTACTATGGAAATCAATGGTTACAGGTTTTCCAAATATCATCTTTTGTGTTCATCAGAAAAAATAACCACTTAACTTGAGGGTAAATTTCCTTTTTTTTTTAGTGAACTATTGCTTCAAGTCCAGATGTTAAAACAAGCTTTCATGTTCTTGGGGGTATTAGCAACATATTTTGTGAGCATTTAAAGCTGGGGTCAATGTTATTAGCTCTTGTTTGAGTAGATATACTTGAGAGAAAAGTAGGCAAACTGATTTTTAAGTTGTATTGCACAGCATTTGCATTGTTTTGTTGTATTTTGAAAGAAAATTTAAATAAAAACAACCCTGTGTATTACTTTTGTGTGTATTTTATTGCACTTAAAAAGATAAGTAGAGTAAATTGACACTAATTAAAAGCATTAAGTGTATTCAACTTATAATACATAATAGAACAACTCTTATCTTTTAAGTAGAGCTCACTCAAGTTTTTTAAGTAACCATTACTTAAAAATTTTAGGGCAACCAGTTTCCTCAAATTTTTAAAGTAAACTCAACTTATCCGGGCTTAGAGTGTATGGAGATCACATGGTGCATCAGTATTTTCATAGTGAACGTGTGAAGAAGTTTTTCAGACTTAAAGAGAAGGTTGTTCTGTTACAGAAGCAGGTATTAGATTTTGCTTATTATTATTATTATTGAATATTTAAAAATGTTCAAGATTATCCCTTCTTAGGTGTATCACATTGATACTTATACGATTTAATTGTACTAGTAATTATTCACCTTCATTATCACGTTCAACTCCTGTCTCTATCCTACTATATAATTAGTAATTTATAATCAGCTTTTTTTATGCCAGTGGCCAGTCGCCTGGATCAGAGGGCCTATGACCTCACACTGCTCTCTGGTTTAGGAAAGGCTTACCTCTCCACACCAACCATCGACATTGAAATGTGCAAAGACCTCAGCTTAGGCCAGAAAACATAGATCTGCGGATATTTCTTTTTTAAAAATTTAAACTCACAGTTTTAGTTTTTTAATGAGTCTTCTTCAGTTTGTATTATTATTATTATTATTTTATGTATTTTTGGAATTTGTTTATTTAGTTAAGGCAGAAAATAATTATTTAGCAAAAAATGTGCATGCATGCATCATTCATTCATTCATTCATTCATTCATTCATTCATTCATTCATTCATTCATTCACTCATTTTCTTCTCATCTTAGGAGAGAACCCCAGCCTTCCCTCGCCCCAGACCCTTCCTCCAGCTCCTCCAGAGGGATCCTGAGGCGTTCCCAGGCCAGCCGAGAGATATAGTCCCTCCAGCGTGTCCTGTGTCTTCCCCGAGGACCCAGGTGGGACATGCCTGGAACATCTCCCTAGGTAGGCGTCCAGGAGGCATCTGAAACAGATGCCCGAGCCACCTCAGCTGACTTTTCTCAATGTGAAGGAGCAGCAACTCTACTCTGAGCTCCTGCCAGGTGTCAGAGCTCCTTACCCTATCCATAAGGGTGTGCTCTGCTACCCTGTGGCCACTTGTTTCCGAGATATTGTCCTTTCGGTCACGAATCAAAGATCATGACCATAGGTAAAAGTAGGAACCTAAAACTGACTGAAGGTTCATGTTTGATGAAGCCAACAGAACAACATCGTCTGAAATCCTGTGGTCCCTGAACCAGACCTCATCCAGCCCAAGGCTTTGCCAGGAGGTCGTTCCTCCCAATCATGCCTCCCCAGGTATCACTGTCATTACCCATGTGGGCACTGAAGTCCCCTAGTAGAACAGTGAAGTCCTCAGTCTGAGCACCTTCCAGCTCCCCTCCCAAGGACTCCAAGAAGGCCGGGTACTCTGCACTGGTGTTTGGCCGTAAGCACAAACCACAGTGAAAGACCTATCCCTGAGCCTGAAGGGACCTATCCCAGCGAGGTGGCATTCCATGTCCCAGGAGCCAGTTTCTGTGCCTGACAATCAGGTTGTCTCGGTCCTAACCTTCGACCACCACCCGTTACACAATGCACCGGCCCCTTTCGGCTCCCCCTACAGGTGGTGGGCCTGCGGGAGGATGGTCCCAAGTTGCTCCTTCGGGCTAAGCCCGGCCGGGTTCCGTGAGAAAAAACCCAGCCACCAGGCACTTGCATACGAGCCCCAACGCCAGGCCTGGCTACAGGGTTGGGCCTGGCTGTGCCATACTGGGCGACGTCACGGTCCTTGATGTTTTTGTACTCATAAGGGGGGGTTTTGAACTGCACTGCAGCATTTAAGAAGAAAAATTAAAAGGCTCTTCACCTTAAATATGTTTCAAATAATTTTCATTCATTCATTCATTCATTCATTTTCTTGTCGGCTTAGTCCCTTTATTAATCCGGGGTCACCACAGCAGAATCAACCGCCAACTTATCCAGCAATTTTTTACACAGCGGATGCCCTTGCAGCTGCAACCCATCTCTGGGAAACATCCATACACACACATTCACACACTACGGACAATTTACTTACCCAATTTACTTACCCTTACTTACACAACACTACTTACCCAATTCACTTATACCACATGTCTTTGGACTTGTGGGGTAAACCGGAGCACCCGGAGGAAACCCACGCAACCATGGGGAGAACATGCAAACTCCACACAGAAATGCCAACTGACCCAGCCGGGGCTCGAACCAGCGACCTTCTTGCTGTGAGGCGAACGTGCTACTCACTAGGCCACCGTGGCGCCCCTTCAAATAATTTTGTTTAGGAAAAAAAAATCTTATTGAATTGTGAGTCAGGTAAATAATTATTATTGTGATAATGTATCGCAGAGAGATGCAATAAATGAAATTTATGTGGCAAGCATTGTGGTGTTGCATACAGTACATGGGTTGCTTATCCAAGTTTGTCCAATCAGATAGGGCTTTATTATTAATGTATCCCCACCTCCCCAGTCAGTGCTCTTCTGCTATGGGCTAGACAGGCCAAAGGGGAAATCAAGACACCTAGATCAGCAAAAATATCTATTACCTATCTATTTTAGTATGATAAATACATTTCTAAATAACAATAGCCTTTCTGGAGTTTGCATGTTTTCCTCGTGTTCATGTAGGTTTCCTCCGGTGCTACGGTTTCCCCCACAGTCCAACGACATGCAGTATACAGTAGGTGAATTGGTCAAACAAAATTTGCAATAGTGTACGAGTGTGAATATGAGAATGTATGGGTGTTTCCCAGTACTGGCTTGCATCCACTGCGTAAAACATATGCCTGAATAGTTGGCAGATTTGTTTTAGGTACTGTATATCAAATGACAATGTTTGGTCTCAGTCAACTATTATGTGTTCCAGAACAAACAGATTTTACAGAGGGCAAATTTTGTTTTTTGTTTACATAATTGAAAGGCTTACCATTACATAGAACAGAAAAGATAAGATCATATATAATTACTTTGGAAAACAGATAATTAAAGAAAAACATGCAACATGTGACAATTTTATGCACTGGTTGTTGAAGTTCCAGTTCCATACACAAGCTTTATTGTAAGAAATAAAGGAGATTTAAGAGTACTAAATAATTGAAGAAATATTGCAAATGTAAACAGAGAAGACAGACATTCTGCTAAAAGATAAATTAGGTTTGTAAAATTATAAGCACAAAAAAACAAATAATATGTATAAATAATTTTCAAAATGATCAATAAGATGCAGTTTTTGTGCTGACATTATAAATCCAACTGTCTGGATATATAATATACTATAATATACTATAATCTGGCGCCACGGTGGCGTAGTGAGTAGCATGTTCGCCTCACAGCAAGAAGGTCGCTGGTTCGAGCCCCGGCTGGGTCAGTTGGCATTTCTGTGTGGAGTTTGCATGTTCTCCCCGTGGTTGCGTAGGTTTCCTCCGGGTGCTCCGGTTTCCCCCACAAGTCCAAAGACATGTGGTAGAGGTGAATTGGGTAGGCTAAATTGTCCGTAGTGTATGAGTGTGAATGTGTGTGTGTGGATGTTTCCCAGACATGGGTTGTGGCTGGAAGGGCATCCGCTGCGTAAAAAATATGCTGGATAAGTTGGCGGTTGATTCCGCTGTGGCGACCCCGGATTAATAAAGGGACTAAGCCGACAAGAAAATAAATGAATAAATACTATAATCTGTAGTACTAATAGAATAACCATTTCACACTTAAAAATCTTTCAAATGCAATAACATTGACACCCATTTATCATGTTATTTTCCACCTAGAACAGCAAGAATTATCCAACAGTTTTCTGTCTGTGAACCAAAACTAGTTTTTCATGGTAATTTTCCCCTTATTCAAGCAAGAAAAAAGAAAACACACTTTACAACACTTTTCTGCCTGTGAATATTGTTCTCTCTCTCACTCAAGATTTTCCCCATGGAAGTGGCTTTTTAAGGAGTGTCTATGGTTTCTTACATTAACCTCTATCTTTAATCTTGACTTTGCACATGGGAGTTCCCTTCGTCTGGATTTAAGAGCGGTAGCAACTATGTTTGTGATGGGTTTGGTCCATGTGGAAACAGATAGCATTTTTCCTCCACCACCCACACAGTAGAAAGTGCAGGCAATTTTTCCAACAGACAATTATCATCTCTAAACATCTTCAAATTAACAACAACAACATCAGCAGCGTACTGAAAATGTTCTGTCACTGTTATAGCAATGAACGAGGAGGGTTACTATTGTGTCTATTATGTCCCCTCCCCTTCTACTCAAAAATGAATTATATATTTTAAGAAAACAAAACTGGTCATAAAAATGTAAGAATAAATCCAATCAATCAGAAAGAGAAGATAAAGTATACAGTGAGACGTGCACACATTTTACAAGACATACTGTAGAGAAACATAGGAGAGAGCAGCAGTGGGGTTACTCAAAGGGTTGATTTAGCCTTCAGACTTTACCAGGTGATGCTCTTTGTCAGTTCTGGGAATTCTAGCCATTAGGTCTGAAAAAGCGAACAAACATACACAAAACCTATAAGCTTAAAGCTAGAAAAATCAAGTACTGCATGACTGATCACGATTAGACCACAATAGATCACGATTCAACAAAAGCTGCAATTCTCATGCACACCTTGCCAGGTAAACACGGCTCTCCGATCAGTAGAAAACCTCATCACTCTCACACAGAAACTACAAATATGTTGTAAAGAAGAGACACCGGAAATCAAATAGACCTTTTAACTGCTTTTATTGATTCAATGGCTGTTTCTCAATTGAAAAAATGCAGAGAACAGACTTGTGTCATCGTGGAGAACAGTAGTTCTCATGGGAGTCCTGCCAGGCAAAGTCACACTATGTGATTCTGTAATCTTACTAATGGGCACATGACCACATGATGCATTTTAATGGAAAATAATTTAAACATGAAACATTAATACAAGGATTTATGTATATGTTTTCCTTTTCAATATATGTATAAAATACACGACAGCCTAAGATACGTTACACAATACAAATAAACATATTTCAATACAAATTTCAGTAAATAAACTCTGTTTATGTGTTTACGCCTTTATTGAAATTTTCATGTAAAGGTTTACTTTCTCCATCTCATTTAGAGAAACTCCTTTATTTAGCTGCAATAACTTCTGGGATTCAAGAGTGAGTTTTACACTCAAGTCTGCAGTCGATGCATCCTCAACATCAAGAACACATCTGGGTTCTTTTACGGGTTATTTGTTTTTGCATCTTGAGTATTGGAATTGAACTTTGGCAGTTGCTGTTGTTATACGAGAACACAAAAACACAAGGACCCAAGATCGCTTAAGAACGTATATTGAGAAACAGCCATTGGGACTAAAAGTAACGTGACTATGGAATCATCTCACAGAATTATTTATTTAAAACACTCAGCTGAAGTTAGGATATGAGTTAGGAGTAAAGCATGTCATAGAAAGTGGTATTTTTCACTATTTTTGTATTGCATACAGCATCAGCACAGAACATAGTTCACTGAGAAGCGACAGCTGTCAAACTTCATCTTCAATTCCAAATCTTCAAGTTCAACTGTCTACCTTTTTTTTCGTGACTTGTCAGTGAACTATTGTTCTGTGCAGTAAATGTTGTTCCATCTGAAAGCAGATGCTGGAGATTTACTGCTAAGTGCAGAGCTGGCTTTACTGACAAAATGCACCTGAAAAAAATTTGCATTTGATGAAGTGTGCAGTCCTAGTTCAATTTAGCCAAGCAAATTTCAACACGAAAAGACTTTTAATAGATTTACTGATGTCAAACTCAGTTCCTGTAGGTTCTGCATCCCTGAGTTTAGGTCCAACAGTGCTTCACCTGTACGTTTCAAACAAGCCTGAAGGACTCATTTACTGTAGTTTGATCAGGTATGTTTAATTAGAGTCAGAACTAAACTGTGCAGAGCTGTGGCCCTCCAGGAGTTTGATACCCCTGTCCTAGACTGTCAATTTTACTCTTATTTTGCAAGTTTTGGCACTCAAGACTTCTTAAGTTTCATGGTACCATCAAATCCATTAACTAAATTATTTAAAAGTAACAATGTTTCTTGAGTAATTTCTGAAAAGCCAGGTGAAGTGTAGTTTGCAATACTCTACTTAAAGCGTATTTGGTCTGTATGTTTTACTCAAACATTAGATTAAGCCAACCTGCTAAACTATTTTCCTTTAAAAATATATATTTATAAAAATATATATAAAAACATTCAAAAAAATATATTAAATAAGCAAAAACAAGTCAGTCAACAAAACGTTTTTGAGCTCCCCAACTAAACAAAACAGCAAGTTACACATCAAACAACAAAAGCAACCACAATACAACTGGAAAACAGTGAAAAGGCAAAATGCCTGTTAAATGATGCAAACTCTACCACTATTTGAATGTATCCTTCACATTCTAAATGAGCTGTGTATTCCATACATTTGGTGCACTCATCAACATCAGAACATTCTGTTTTGCTTCCCAAAGACTTTTACACTTTCTTGTTAGTCTAATACTGCACAGTTTTCTGAGAAGCTCACACAAAAATCAACAGATATTTCAAGACACAAACTCTTGTGCTCAGATTCTGCTGATTTGTTCTCCTGCCCTGTTCTCTTTCCTGATGAGCTCTGCTGATGATAAAAATCAATGGAGGCTCTATTGTCTAGAGCAGGGAGGTAATGAAACCCAATCAGGATGACTCATCTATGGACAGGGACACAGCCACTGTCAGTTTTTAACTCATCTGAAGCCCAGTCACACACTGAACAGCTTCCACATAAAATGATAGATGACTTCAAATTAAGTGCCAGACCTATCTAAATAAAATGTTTTGATACTATTATTTAACCTTTAATGAAAACTAATGTGTTCGATATTCCTTAAAACTGTTATATTGGCCTGTCCTACTTCTCAACCTTCTGAACTTTATTCAAACAGTTTCAACTCATACTACAGTGCATGACTTGCAGCAATCTGTTAATTAATTTTCAAGCACAGCCATTGTAGCACAGCCTTTAAATTATTACATGATTTTAAATCAGTTAGTGAAAAAATAATGAATGTGAATAATGTTACATTCAAGTTTCAGATAATTCTTCAAATTCTTCTCAGATTCTGGGAAAAGTTTTTTTTTTAAATAATGGCTGGGGTTTTATTTAATTTATTTATTTTAGATTATAGATAATTTAGATTCAACATATAGTGTTTAACATACAGTGTCAATATACAATAATTGTTCTATAACAGTACTGAAAAATCATGATCCTAAATTTCAAATGGCCAGACAGTGATTCATCTTCCATGAATTGTTTATGTTATTTGTATTTAGGTATTTGATTTTGCAATGCATTGTAGTGTACATTATGTTACTGTACAATATTAAAGTTAGTGTATAACATTGCTGTTTTTAAAAAGCTTGTGTAATATATACGTTTACTAAATTAATATTATAAACTTATTTGTATAAATACAATAACCCTCCTAACCTTATAAAAACTATAGCTTGTAAAAGATCAAATTAAAGTTTATTTCTGTTCACTAATTATAAATAAAATGTGCACAATTATGTCAAAATCAGCACTGTTTATAAACCATAAGCAAAGCAAACACTGAAATTAAGAAATGAATCTCTTAGTTGCGTCATATTAATGATGATTTGAGATGCATCATTTTGCAAGCACAAATACACCCAACAAGCTCCTGCATTTCTATTGTTAATTCATCTAAACACCTCAGACTGAAATTCAGTGCATTCATAAGCTCAACGGAAACAACAACAAAAAACACCCTTAAAGAAATGATGCACAGATCCAAATGATTTACATGCATACATACAGATGTCATACATTTTTTGATTCATTTTTAAAATTCACTCTATTCACAATTTAACGATTTATTGTTACATTGTGAAACATTACTGTTCATTTAATGCCCTTTTTAATCACAAGCCCTCATTAATACCAATCCAACCCTGATTTTTAAATCCATGTTTAAAAAACTGGGTTTCAAATACTACAAACCTCTCATTATGAACAGAAAACAAAGCAACTTACATAATATAACATTTGACCTTCTGAGTATAGACGATCAATAATAGCAGAAGGTTAAGCATCTCTCTTTGCTAATCATTTTCTGAAAAATATTAATTAAGACCCTGTTTCGTACACTACTGTGGAAAATGCCAAGCATTATCAATGATTTTAAAGCCCCATTCAGTAAAACACACTATCATCTTTTTATGACTGTGTGCTTTGAGAGCAGCTCGTGATCACAGTACAGTAGCTGCTAATGCTAATGCTAATGCAGCCAGTCAGCTCTGAACAGATCAGCCACATATCCACCATTCGTGAGATGAGTCATCTCTCACACAGGCCTCAACACACACCAAAGCCCAACACACACACACACACACACACACACACACACACACACACCTACTGTAGAGCCATGCAGTAAAAACAACCCTGCTGAAAAAAAAACAAGAGAAATTGAATTTTTTAAGAGTTTTGGCTTTTAGCTTTCTATTGGTGGAATCCTAGTGGAATATGTCCCAAAATGCATTACTAATTAATAAAATTGACTGGTTTTGATGGTTAGAATTTGATGGTTTGTAATGTGTTTAAAAGGGAAACCATTGGAACTTACAAACAGTTTAGATCTCAAACATGTATGTTTAAATAACATGTCCAGAAGCACATCATGCAATAGGCACAAATGAACAGACCCCAAGTGTCCTTTATATCTAATGCGTCATACATGCGTCTTGATGACAGATGCTTTTCCCTGTTATACCAGAGCTAAGGTCCATCCAGTAGGTGCTTAATCTGTCCTTCCTGCAATAGAGCTAAAAGCTTTCAATCATCAGCCAACAAAGACCACAGTGGCAGGACAATAAATAGTTTTTTTCCCTTTAAGGCAGGATTCCTGTTTGCATAACAGGGCTTTTTGGGGTCATATACTGAAATATACACATTCAAGTACGCTTCATTTAAAAAAAGAAGCTATTTCATAGGATCATAGCTGGACTTCCTTACGATTCCTTACTATGGACTATTCCATACAGAGGGGTTACTGTATGCCAAAAAACATTTTTACACTCTCAGAAAAAAAAAGGTACACGATGGTACAAATAATGTTCCAAGAGGAACAGTTCTGTACCTTTGTAAAAATTGTACCCTTATGATACTATTCTGTGCCTTTTATAGTACAACTGAAATGAAGGTACACAATTGTTCTCATATAAAAGGTACAAAAGTGAACAACTCCTTTATTACAGTATCTATGAAAATAAATATGACTGGAAAGGCAAAGTGATTTTTAGGAATAATTTCCATATTAAAACAAGAATCATCATTTAAAAGTATATGTTTAAAGATACTTATACACATATATTTTTAGTTCTATAATACAATAATACAAAACAACTGGTAAAACATAAAACTATAGGTATTGTAAACTAAACATTTAAGGCATTTTAATAAATGTTTAGTAAGCATTTTTGACACTGTTAAGGTACAAAGTGTCTTGTCACTGTGGTGGTACCTTTCACAAAGTATACAATATTGGATCTTCAGGTTTTTAAAAACAAAAGGTACATTTTGGTTTCCCATGGTACAAATCATGACCCTAAAAGGTACACATTTGTTTCTTTTCTTAAGGTACAATTCTGTCCCATACTGCCCCAATGACAAGGGTTTGTATACCTTCTTTGGTACAACATTGTACCATTTTTTTCTCAGAGTGTGGGGTAAACTAATTGGATCTGGACCTTCTAGTTTTTGTCAAAAATCTAACTAAATGGAGGTAGAAAATGTAGTTTGATATGGCTGGATGCTTGTTTGCACAGTTTGATTGTTTGAAAGAGGAACAGGAAAATGGTGGTATAAATGAACATGTAAAATAGTTAATCGATAGGTAATGCAAGTAAATCAATAGATAAAATAAATCATTTGAAACGTCTTCCTGCCCGTCTTTATTTATGACTTCCGTTTGCTTATATTCATTAGACATTAAGTAATATTGGATTTTAAGATGCTTAAAAGTATTTCAGGTACTTTATTATGAGCCAGCGGATCACTTTGTGTATTAACAGCCTGTTTAAGGTCTTTAATATAAAACAGTTACTGTATATCAATGTTTATAATTGAATATTTTTAAATGAGCCACATTTGGAAATGAAAACAGAATCTATTTTATTAGCATAGTACTGTATATACACAACGGGTCCCAAACCTTTAGATGTTTCTGCTGAACACAGATGAAGATATTTGGAAGAAAGCTGAAAACCAGTAACCACTGGCCTCCATAGTAGGAAACACAAATACTACGGATGTCAATGGTTACAGGTTTCCAGGGTGAGGAAATGATGAAGGAATTTTCAGTTTTGGGTGAATCATCCTTTTCAATGACATTCATTCATACAGTGGAATGAACCACCAACTTATCCAGCATACTGTGTGTATTAAACAGCGGATGCCCTTCCAGTCACAACTAAGTACTGGGAAACACCCATACACTCTCACATTCACACTTCTATACGACAGCTACAATTTAGCTTATTCAATTATTCATATCACCCTAACGCATGTCTTTGGACTGTGGGGGAAACCAGAGCATGGAGGAAACCCACACCAACAAATGCAAACTCCACACAGAAACGCCAACTGACCCAGCAAGGGCTCGAACCAGCAACCTTCTTGCTCTGAGGCAACACTTCTAACCACTTAGTCAACGTGCTGCCCCAATGTCATTCAATGAAACATGTTTAAATATAAGATGTGACTAATCTGTTTTATTTCTGATATTTTTGTTTTGAAGTAGAAGTTCTGAATGGCCAGCAATTAGCTTAAACCTTTAGTAGTTAAACAAAATGTACATTTAAAATCTCATCTGTAAGCTTTTCAATGTGCAAACCAGCAGAAAATAGGACGGAAATGGAGAGATTATCCACTCCAATAACTGTAAACAGGAAATGATTTTGTGAAGTACTTTCCTGCATGCCTTCCCCATCAATTCCCACACTTTCACTGTACTTTAAAGAAAAAAGACAAATTACAAAATAATAACAAAAATCTTTGTAAATAAGAAAATGAATATAGAAAACATTTTCCCAGATATCCACACATTAAGGCAAGGAATACTTAAAAAAAAATCATGCATTTATTTAGTAAGTATGAATCTAACTGAAATGTAACCAAAAAATGTGTGTGTGATTTTTTGTTATTTCCAGAAGATCTTTTGAACTTTTTGTCCGTCAAAGAAACAGAAACAATGCATTGATTTTACAAAAATCTTTAGCACAGCTAATAATAATAAAAAATGTTTCTTAAGCATCCAAACAGTATATTAAAATAAATTTTATGCTGAAGAGAAAACGAAATTGTTAATAATATTTCTGCAAATTAATGTAAATTCATTGCGTTCTTTCAAAGCATTAATAAATCCTTCCAAACCCCAAACTCAAAACATAGCTTAAACACCACATGAAGCTTCAAATTGTACTGTACATTTGAACATTCTTTATGTGGCATAATAATTACAGTAGGTGAAAAAGCATTCACCAATATGCCTGTCAGTCTCTTTGTATTTACTGTATCATTTCCATTTCCACGGTGGCGTAGTGAGTAGCACGTTCGCCTCACAGCAAGAAGGTCGCTGGTCCGAGCCTCGGCTGGGTCAGTTAGCATTTCTGTGTGGAGTTTGCATGTTCTCCCCATGGTTGCGTGGGTTTCCTTCGGGTGCTCCGGTTTCCCCCACAAGTCCAAAGACATGTGGAATAGGTGAATTGGGAATGCTAAATTGTCCGTAGTGTATGAGTGTGAATGAGTATGAATGGATGTTTCCCAGAGATGGTGTGGTGACCCCAGATTAATAAAGGGACTAAGCCGAAAATAAAAAAGAATGAATGAATGAATTTCCATTTCAAAGAACTTACAGTAAATCACCACTCAAGCACTATTCTCTTGCTACCGGATTTCCAGTCTGAACTGCACATACTGTATTTAAATTGTTTACCTTGTGTTGCTTTTGGGGGCAAATGAGGAAACAGGGATGAGTAAATCCAGGTTCATATCAGGCAAACAGGTCTAATCTGGGGCCTCCGGAACAACACAGGCAAAACACCCACACACTGACACACACCTTTATGAAGACAGGCTTACAATGCGTCAACTGTTAAAACCGCCATTAATAATATTCCACAATAATGGAACAAGGTTAATATTGTGAACTGCTGTCGTTGATTGAATTTTATATAACCCCATAATCTCCTTCACATACAGTAACCTCAAAAGCATATTCTAGACTTTGATATATTTGCTCTGGTCAAGCTCAGGCACCAACACTTTTTTTAATTATAGCCTTAATATTTACACAATGGTGGGAAAACCGACAAGATGCCTCAAAGCATGGAATCAAACAGTATGGAAATAAAGAGCTAAAGTTACCCATTGCTCAGTAAGGGATTGAGAGTAATTTTACAATTGGGATTCAATTTAAACTTAAAATTATCAAAACCCACTGTGTATCTCTGTTATGCTAATAGCCAAGATGACTTGCTTCTAAGTAAGGCAATCAAGCAATACCACAAAACCCTACCAAATACTGTACCACTACTCCACAAAACTAAAAAAGAAAATTGTAACAGTCAGTAATAATAATTACGAGCAATTATTATAGCTGGTTTTTGCTAGTTAAAAGGATGTCATAAACAGGCTAACAATATTGAAAGAATGTCAAGTTATTTCAAATTTAAATGTTCATTTTTGAACTTCAGCTGATTAAACAACAAAATAATGCCATTATTCATATTTAAATGTATTGATTTATTTATTTCATTTCAAAAATTATGTTTTTCATAAATTTTGATAAATTTCGATAAATTGGATGGATGTATGGAAAAAACAATCAAACAAACACAACCCTTAGGGCCAAACTTAAAATGTAACAAACTCAAAACTAAACCAAAAAACATTTTTGAAACCACTTCTGACTAACTGTTTTAAAGAGCACACTGTATCATGTCACTTCGTATTTTGAAAAGGCTCCATATATACACAACAACATTAACAACTAAAAGCACTGTATTATGTATGCCCGGCCAATATTTGGTAGTGTCAGCCTTGAAGTGGACTGAATGGAAATGACGACCATTGTAATGTGAAGTAAATCCACACTTTGTGAAGTAAATCCAGACTTCAACTTTGAAAACAGTTTTTAATTCGACGCATTTTCAGTCACAAAAAAAAGACTTCATCATGTAAACGGAAAGACAAAACCTATAAAAAGTTTCCCATTTTTGTCTGAAAACAGTCAAAACAGATCTATAAGCTAGCTTCCAACATTTTAAGGATATTTTCTGACACAACACAGTGCATTGTATGCTCATACTACAGAAGCTAACACACAGTTAGCTGACAAAGTCTGAGAAAACATTTTTAAATTTGCAATATGCATACACTACAAAATTTATAGTCCAGGCCTGAAACCATTAACATTTGTAATAACATTTTGTCTGTCTAATTAAACACGACTTATGACTATATAATATTATATATATATATAACATAACACCATTCAATAACTGCATTACTAGACTGTACACTCATTATAGTTTTGATAAAACCTGCATTTTAAATGCATACACAAATAATCATAAAAAACGTATATACTCATTTACAACAAAGATTGCGGGTTAATTTTGCCAAGTTCATCTTAGTTCTTTGACCAATCTATTGTTGCTTTTTAACAAAGCTTTTCATTCTTCAAAGCGTGAAGTGTTTCTGTAGCAGGGGGCGGGGAGAGTGTTTTAACAGTGAACTCAAAGCCCAGTGCCTCTTTTGGTGTGCAGACAGACACACACACACACACACACACACACACACACACACACACACACACACACACACACACACACACACACACACACACACACACACACACACACACACACACACACACCGGAAAAAGAAAAAAAAAACACACACACATGCAAAATCTTATACAGTACATTGAAACATCTCAAAGTGGTTAGTTTTCTATGTAAACTATGCCACGTTAATTATTGTGTATATTGTTGGAAATTTTTGTGATAATATACTGAATCCATTTTTAAAATATATTTAATATTTATCCTACACAGATATGACTATGACAATACGACAAAATGTAACTCCAGAAGAAAAACTTTTTTTCTTTGTATAAATCTAACTTTCCGGTAACTTCACCGTGTCTGGATTCCTGCTTCTGAAACGTATGTACTTCTAAACACTCTGATGAAACGGGGATGCTCCTGACAATATGTGACAGTAAAAAAAATCTTCTTCCACTTCAGTCAGATGCCAAGCCACTGTTTGCTTTAGCTTGCTGGGAAATACTGCTTCAGCTCAACTACAGTTACTGCCAAAACAACCAGAGCCAGCCTCTGTCTCACCACAGTATAGTGAGGGCCCTTCACATGATGTCGGTGTCCACTTCCTCTTATGTTGTATTAGCCTCTGAAAATATTATATTATATTATATTATATTATATTATATTATATTATATTATATTATATTATATTATATTACTAATTTTCCTTTGGCTTAGTCTCTTTATTTATCAGGAGTCGCCAAAGTGGAATAAACCGCCAACTTATCCAGCACATGTTTTACACAGCAAATGCTCTTCCAGCTGCAACCCGCTACTGGGACACACATACACTCTCACATGCACACACATACACTATGGCCAATTTAGTTTATTCAATTCATCTATAGTGCATATCTTTGGACTGTGGGGGTAACCAGAGCACCCCGAGGAAACCCACATGAACATGAGGAGAACATGCAAACTCCACACAGAAATGCCAACTGACCCAGCTGGGACTCGAACCAGTGACCTTGCTGTGAGGCGACAGTGCTAACCACTGAGCCTATATTATATTATATTATATTATATTATATTATATTATATTATATTA
>CAIGQQ010034734.1:781439-806808 GCA_903798035.1 Danio albolineatus | reverse complement strand
CAGAATCCATGGATGGCAGGCTTTTGAGTGTCCTTGCAAAGAAAGGTGGCTATATTGGTCACTGATTTGTTTTTGTTTTGTTTTTGAATGTCAGAAATGTATATTTGTGAATGTTGAGATGTTATATTGGTTTCACTGGTGAAAATAAATCATTGAAATGGGTATATATTTGTTTTTGGTTAAGTTGCCTAATAATTATGCACAGTAATAGTCACCTGCACACACAGATATCCTCCTAAAATAGCTAAAACTAAAAACAAGCTAAAAACTACTTCCAAAAATATTTAGCTTTTATATTAATGAGTTTTTTGGGTTCATTGAGAACATAGTTGTTGTACAATAATAAAATTAATCCTCAAAAATACAACTTGCCTAATAATTCTGCACTACCTATATATACCTATATATATTTATTTATTTGTTTGAAGTCAGAATTAATAGCCCCCTTGAATTATTAGTCCCCCTGTTTATTTTTTTTCCCCAGTTTCTGTTTATCGGAGATAATATTTTTTTCAACACATTTCTAGACATAATAGTTTTAATAACTCATTTCTAATCACTGATTTCTTTTATCTTTGCCATGATAACAGTACATATTTGACTAGATATTTCTCAAGACACTTCTTTACAGCTTAAAGTGACATTTAAAGGCTTAACTAGGTTAATTAGGATAACTAGGCAGGTTATGGTAATTAGGCAAGCTATTGTATAATGATGGTTTGTTCTGTAGACTATCAAACAAATATAGCCAAAAGGGGCTAACAATTTTGACCTTAAAATGTTTTTTTTAAAATTACAAATTCTAGCCAATAAAAGACTTTCTCTGGAGGAAAAAATATTATCAGACTTGTTCCTTGTTCTGTTAAACATCATTTAGGAAATATTTCTGTTTCAGTTTTAAATATATTTCACACATCTCAATACTACTACACTATGTATTTCTGTCTGAAAAACATGACATTATCTAGTTTTCTCTAGAAATTGATCTTCACTGCGATCTCTTATAAAGAAAGAGCACATCATTATGCAGCCACAGAGGGATGCTTTTTTATGACTATAAAATATATATTTATGCAAAGCAAGAATTATTTATATATATATGTATAATAATAACTTTTTTCTTTCTACCTTTCTTCTTTCCTATCTGAATGCAAAACCCACCAAACAAAAACAAATACTCTTGAGAATAAAATCTATTGAGGAAAAAAAAGAGAAATAACACAAATTCAATAATCATACATGACTAATGCAATGCTTTAAATCAGATAATGTTTTATTTAGAAGATACGTCTAAACTCAGCATAACACTATTCAAAAATATGAACACTGCAAGACAAATTTCAAAAGTTAAGGCAGCATACTAATGCAGTCTGCAGAGCTGAGTCTGGTTTTGTTTTAAATAATACAGTGCAACACTGCCACCTTGTGCTAGTCAGTAGTCAGAGTCAGACTCTGCTTAAAACCAAAAACAAAAGCCAAAATTATAACTCTAAAATATATAACAAAGAGAAGCATCCTACGAATCCTTTACAGTATATTTTAGCAGGAAATAATGTGCAACCTTCTTTCCTTCTTGAGGAAATCAATTAGCAAAGCAAATGCATCATATACTATAGAGCGTCCACTGTATATCTACAGTGTAATACAAAAGGCTTCCCTGATTTCATTACAATGTGTTGGAATTTTCATTGCATGTCCATACATGTCCACTGGAAGCTAATCATGGGAATTAAATGTTATTTTTTAAATGTAATTGATTTATTTAGTTCCATTGGTACATAAATCAACACCATTTGCTGTAGTCTGATTTAAGATCTACAGTAATTATTATATAAACTCACCTCTCTATATTGCATGAGAGATTTGTATCAATCTGACACTATTCTTCCATTCACTCATTTTCTGGTCGGCTTAGTCCCTTTAGGGTCACCACAGTGGAATGAACTGCCAACTTATCCAGCATTTGTTTTGCGCAGTGGATGCCCTTCCAGCCGCAACCCATCACTGGGAAACATCCACACATTCTCATTCACACCCATACACTACGGACAATTTAGCCTACCCAATCTGACACTATACTGTCATAAGATTTTGGACACAATAAAAAAGATGGAATGGGAGACAATCTATCACACAGAAAGACAGATACAAAATAAGACAAAAGCATGGCAGTAGAAAAGAAAGACATGCAACATGCATCCAGCTGTGATATTCTCTAGTTTCCTCTCTCTCTCTCATATCTCGTTTTTTCTAATGCATTTCTGTCATCCTCCATATTCACTGACCTACTTTCCCCCTCAAGTGTTATTTTAGTCTCCAATAGATGGCAGGCAGGCTCTGGGCGTCTGGATCATTAGTCTTCACGTACATTGCATCAGCACATACTGTTTTAGAAAGGGCCGAGTCTGTGTGCTGGGTGTGCACCTGCTAGGCTTTAATTGTGCAGTAAATGGCTGCTTATCAAGGGATCTTTGGAGGGCGTGTTACATGTAAACGTGTAATTCTGCCATGAAGCTGCAGGAGTTAAAAAAAAAAAAGGGTCCTAAAGTGTGATGGAGTTCAAACCCGCCTACAAACGCCCATCTCTTTGGGTGTGACTGTCCCTCAAGACAAAGTCCACCCTTTGGGCATCCCAAAATTGCTATTTAGGGAATCTAAAGTCACATTAGGAACTAGCCTTCCATCTTGTCATTGGCGGATGATCTCAGAAGAGCCATGTCTGACGTGAACTGTTAAGTCTCATCCTGATGTTCTTTGAAAGCATGAATAATCATGAATGTTCCACAAGCTTTTAATAAATATTAATGTTTTTTTTTATTTAAATAAATAGTCAAGCAAGGTTTAACTTTACATACATTTTTTAACTCTTTTCTACATTATAATGACATGATGTCTAAGTTCATCTGTAGAATTGAACAGTTTCCAGTAATCTGCTTTTGAATGTACATTATCATTCAAGATAAGGATCATTTTAAATGTTTTACTGAATTTATTAATCTGGACAGTAAAGACTTTGTATTTTTATTTTTGTATCTTGACCAACAAATGTGACAATGGTTTCTGAAGAATAACGTGCAGCAATGATGCTAAAAATTCAACTCCGTCATAACAGGAATTAAATACATTTTATAATAAAATAGACAACAGTTATTATAAATTGTTTAACTATTTATACAATGTTATACAGTACTACAACTACAGTATTTTTTTAATCCTGATTTGCAAGCTCTCACTTTGACACTTAATTCAACTCTCAATTCTACATTCAACTTCATGTATAAAAATGTAATACAAATGCTACAATATTTCTACAAATGAACACTACAATAAAAATCCAGTTAAAATTTGTGAATTCATGGAAATTAGTTGCAGAAATATGTTAATAATGGAGTGTAGATTAAATGGATTGGCGTAGTGGGTAGTACGTTCGCCTCACAGCAAGGTCACTGGTTCGAGCCACGACTGGGTCAGTTGGCATTTCTGTGTGGAGTTTGCATGTTCTCCCCGTGGTCGTGTGGGTTTCCTCCGGGTGCTCCGGTTTCCCCCACAAGTTAAAAGACATGTGGTATAGGTGAATTGGGTAAACTAAATTGTCCGAAGTGTATGAGTGTGTGTGTGGATGTTTCCCAGAGATGGGTTGCGGCTGGAAGGGCATGCGCTGTGTAAAACAAATGCTGGATTAGTTGGCGGTTCATTCCGCTGTAGCGACCCCAGATTAATAAAGGGACTAAGCCGAAAAGAAAATGAATGAATGAATATATGAAGTAGGTTAAATTAAAAATTTCACAACTCAAGAGAATTCACGTTTTAGAAATATAAAATTCAAAACATATTTTAAAAAAATAAAAAATTATAAGTGGCGCCACGGTGGCCTAGTGAGTAGCACGTTCGCCTCACAGCAAGAAGGTAGCTGGTTCGATCCCCGGCTGGGCCAGTTGGCATTTCTGTGTGGAGTTTACATGTTCTCCCCGTGGTTGCGTGGGTCTCCTCCGGGTGCTCTGGTTTCCCCCACAGTCCAAAGACATGCGGTACAGGTGAATTGGGTAGGCTAAATTGTCCATAGTGTATGTGTGTGAATGAGAATGTATGGATGTGTTTCCCAGAGATGGGTTGTGGCTGGAAGGGCATCCGCTGCGTAAAACAAATGCCGGATAAGTTGGTGGTTCATTCCGCTGTGGCGACCCCGGATTAATAAAGGGACTAAGCCGAAAAGAAAATGAATGAATGAATGAAAAAATTATAAGTCCCCTTAAGATTTATCCAATGACTTGTCTAAAAAAGTATTTCAATTGCACTATAATCTGAATACTATTATCTAGTACAAAAACTAGAAAAATATTATGTACTGTCATCATGGCAAAGACAAGACAAAACAAATTAATGATTAGAAATTAGTTATTTAAACTATTATATTTTAAACGGTGTTTAAAATCTTCTGTCCATTAAAGAGCATGAAAGGAATGATTTCAACTCTATGTATGTATGTATGTATGTATGTCTATTAGTGTGTGTGTGTGTGTGTGTGTGTGTCTGTGTGTGCGTGTATGTGTGTGTGTGTGTGTGTGTGTGTGGAATAAAGTGAAGTAACAGTAATTTGTCTGAAAATAATTCCAATGCAAGATGCAAAAATAGTTCATAATAACTCTATATCCTTTCATCTCTCTTAGAACTATTACAGCTAATTTACAAATTTGCACTTCAAAGTAACGTTTACAGGTCACTTGCTGACATACAGCACACTCTGATAAGCAACACCAGGCTAAAACCATAAAAGTTATAGCCTAAGCAGCGAAAGCCTCATTTGATGCTATTCTCAGGTTTCCTTTTGAATGATTTTTGATAATCAGCATATTCATGAGATGCTCGGATATGGCCTAAAAGCCCGTCCAGCCAGTTTGGTCCTTCTGAGAGCAGGAAGTGAGCTGATGAGGGTGTGTGAAAGTGTGAGACGACCCTTGTTGGTTTTCTACAGGGCATTGCTTGGCAAACGGCACGTAGGCAAAGGAGAGGAGCAGACGGGCACGTTGCTAATCTGTGGCATCTCTCTGCACCAGGAATGTTGTTTTGGTTTGGGTCACTCCCGTAATCACCGTCGCTCATCGGCAGCGGAATGAGATTCAGTGTTATAGAAACGTATGAAGACGTGGGGACTTTCCACACGTGCGGACGTGTTCAACAGTTGCCCTTCAGTTGTGGGTTCATGAGAGGCTACTGTATGACTTCATAAGTTTGTGCTGATCTCAGTGCAGGCCACTCTGAATCAGCATCGCTTGTAAATCATGTGAGCAGATAATGACTGATTCGAGACTTGTAGATAGTGATATCTTTGCTCGGAAGATCGTCTGAAAAATACAAACTAAAACATCATGCCCTTTCAGACATTCGGGCTGACCGATATGTCGACACAATATATATTTCTTAATGCAACGCACTTGTATCTTTAATAATGCTAGACACTGCAGCTGATTTGGGTAAAAGGTTACTTAAAGTTATCACCATTTTTTAAAAATTTGTTTTCCTAAATTATGTAAATGTTTAGTTATGTAAATGACTCAAGTTCAATTAAATGAGTCAAGTTCAATTGTGCTATTTTTGCATATATTTCTACCACAAAATTGATTCTGGAAGAAGCCAGGTTCAAAACTCTTCTTTTATTTTCTTTAACATAGTCTAATATACAGTTTTTACACAGGGGATTTTGGCAATATATTGCTAAATATATCGCTAATATATATGATTTTATCATATAATAATAATAATAATAATAATAATAATAATAATAATAATATGTATTTATATAAATACTACATACAGTACAGTTGAGGTCAGAATTATTAGCCTCCCTTTGAATTTCTTTTCTTTTTTAAAATATTTTCCAAATCATGTTTAACAGAACAAGGAAATTTTCACAGTCTGATAATATTTTTTCTTCTGGAGAAAATCTTATTTGTTTTATTTCGGCTAGAATAAAAGCAGCTTCACATAAAAAAAAAAAAAAAAAACATTTTAAGGTCAAAATTATTAGCCCCTTTGAGCTATATATTTTTTGATAGTCTACAGAACAAACTATCGTTATACAACAACTTGCCTAATTGTCCTAACCTGTCTAGTTATCCTAATTAACCTAGTTAAGCCTTTAAATATGACTTTAAGTCGTATAGAAGTGTCTTGAAAAATATCTAGTAAAATATTATTTACTCTCATGATGGCAAAGATAAAATAAATCAGTGATTAGACATGAGTTATTGAAAATATTATGTTTGGAAATGTTTTGAAAAAAATCTTCCCTCCGTTAAACAGAAATTGGGGAAAAAGACAGACAGACAGACAGACAGACAGACAGACAGACAGACAGACAGACAGACAGACAGACAGATAGATAGATAGATAGATAGATAGATAGATAGATAGATAGATAGATAGATAGATAGATAGATAGATAGATAGATAGATAGAACACACTCTGTTATAGGTTAGAGTCAGGTTCAAAATTCTCGTTGAATTTTCTTTTACATATTGTAATATATAATTTTTGGAGAGGGGGTTTAGAATTATTTTTACTCTAAAATTCAAACAATACTGTGAAAAGCCAGAAAGACCTCTTTTAATTTATATATTTACTATTTTAGTTGTGTACATGTGAACATGTTCTGAACATGTTGTGTTCTCCAGAATAAAAAAAAAAACTATAAAGTTTGGTGTACGTGCAGAAGTAGTGGAGATTTATGACTCAGTGCAAGAGGCAAAACAGTCTTTAAAAATATATACAGTATGGGAACTGAACAGGATCTGTAGCTTACCTCAGACCCTTCTGTGAGTGTGTGGGAGTGTAGCAGCCAAAGATGCATGCTGGGTAGAATGATGTTTGTATTTGAAGCGATTATAAGGTTGGCTTCTTTGCTTACAAAAAAATGTCCATCTCAACTGTTACTCCCAAATGAACATAAAGGCATTTAATACATTACAATGAATTTAATTTGCATTCTAACAGTAAAAGCCATACTGTATAGCAAGTAAATATATGTAAATATGCAATTAAACCTAAATGACTGGGTCCCACAGGGTCAGAATAAATACTGCTCTAAATCCTGTATTTTGGTTGCTTTTTAAAATTACACTTATATTTATTCAGCAATTTCTTGAAAAGCCAAAAATCTCTAAATTAAATGCTGCATGAAAAAACTGCTTAAGTCATTATAATGAATCATTTTTGAAGGTTACAAAGATCTGCTTGTCTAAAACACTGGCAGAAATCACTTGTTCACAAGGATATGTTAACACAATCTAATCAGATCAGACCTTGAGGAGTTAACAGAATCATTTAAACAGAACGTCACACTCACGTCACAACTCACTGACATTTCCTCAATGCCACACAAAAGCAATCACTACAATACATTAAAAACTAAAATCTCTCATACAACAAAAACACACACTCATCATCCCTGGCTGTCGACGTCTGCTTTCAAAAAGCCAGATCTTGATAGTAACTTAAGCTGTAACTTTAGCTGGCAGAATAGTAACTTCAGCTGGCACTTCAATGGCACTTTCCATAAATCATGTCATTTTTGTGATCTACTGATGTACAGTTCATCACAGATTCCTCATCCAAACATATACACTGGCAATGATTAGTCGAAACATTTTGAAGCATGTTCTATGATTTAGAGTGGTACACACAAGCCTGCAGTATGTGTACGGTGTTATTATATTATATTTTTTACTAGAATTAAATAAATGTAAGAAATAGAAAACAAATGATCTCTTAGGTCATTTTCTTTTGCAAATGACCTCATTCAAATGACGCTGCTGAGGTTAAATTAAAGAGCATTAAAATTAGACAAGTTGGCGACAGGCTTCAACAGTGCGACTGAAAATTACTTTGTAATGTGAAAAAAACATTCAGAACGGTTAATGTAACCGTCACTGACTTTGTTATATATACAGTCAGATTTAGAAAACTACAATGCATTTGCACTTACAATACATTATACAATGTAACAAATGATGCATAAATGACATTTCAAATAGTAGAATAATCAAAATTTTGTTCAAGAGTTCAGCTCAGTGAACATAATTTTAGTTTTTCTGCTTAACATTCTCTGCTTGGCTTTTTACAATGCCACAAGGTCAGACTGACTTATAAAATATGAGTTTATCCTAATAATATACTTTTTATGAGCATACGGTACACAATTATTTTAGAAAACAAAATTTGCTTCACAAAATATGGTAATTCCTGCTGGCCATCAGATGACATTTCTCCTCAAAATATGAGTTTTTCAGCTGACCCAAACTTTTAAAAGTTTAGAAAATTGTCGGAATTTGTAGTTATTAGTCCAGTCATCATTAGATATACTCAATATTCACTAACATTTTATGTGTTGTGATTTTGTAGACTTAATATATTGCCCTTATAAGTACACTCAAGCACAAACATTAGCAAACTTAGAATGTTTGCTCTATTAATATTTTATTGGTTTCCACCAGCATTGAAAATCCTCTCCCTCACATAATTTATATGTATATACTATATACACGGAATAGTATAGAGCTGTAAGGTCCAGCCAGTTAGTCCAATGACGGTGTCTACTGGTGGGTGAAGGTTCACTGCTTGTTTGGCTTTTCCAGTGCACAATGTTGATTTACTTTAAACTTTACTATCTGACTACAATTTTAGTGTGAGGTGGTTTATTTTCTAAATAAATATATTTATCTGACTCCAATCATAAAACATTAAGAAGATTATATTAATATATAATTTAGATAAATGTTTGAACCTTTTGTCTTCACTCCTCATTATTACATTTGTTCATTTGCTCATGTTGCTCAGAGGAATCGCCCCGGCCGATGGCATACCTCACGGTCACACTCTCGTCAGTCTTGATAATTAAACAGAGGTAATTGACTAATACTTTTAGATGGCCGCTCCTATGCTTGCTCATTTTAAAGTATTTTTCGTTAGTCCCCCTTAGATGTACACCCTTGAGTAAAGACAATATTATTTCTAGTCAGAGGTTAAGGCCATTATTATAAATGTAACCGACTACTGTATTCTAATACCGACTACCGACTACTATAATAATTTTGGCATGGTTTCCCATGTACGTATACTTAATTTAGAATAACATTACTTTCAAGCAAGGGTCGGGTACCCTATCTATGTTCAATCTAAGAGTCAGTCGGATCCCTAAAAAACAGTTGGTGTGCCCAATGCTCCATCTTAACTGGACTTAAGTCCGTCTACTAAACTGACGCAGGAAGTGCGGAAACAAGGATACAGCGTAATCTACTAAAATGAATAATTACAGAGTAAGCAGAATGCGTTCTAAACAATTTAATAGTCAGGTAAATATGTATTATGCCAATTATTCAGTCAATTCATAAACAGTCAATACAAGACATCAAGTTCTCAAAGATAGATCTAAGATCAAAAATGCATTCAAAATAAACATAGTGTGGAGCATGAGAGCTTCACGTTGTATCGGTCGCACTGAGATGTTTCAAATGATATCAAACATGCTGCAAAAAGTCACTTGGATTGATACAGAACATTCATACTTACTAGTAGGGGAAGGAAGTGAGGGAGAGAGCTTGGGGTGCATAAAAAATATAAAAATATTTGTGATGTTTAAAATATTATAGAGCAAACAAAAGAAGACATCAGACGTAACCACAACAGCGAGTCTAGCGCATACCTATCAACCCTCCTATTTTCCTCCCTCCCTCCATCCCTCAAGATTCTCCGCATATTAATCATTTACCATCTGCTATCACTCCACACTATTCAGAAGTAATTTTTAGTACTTCTCCCATTTTTTTAACTTTCTATGAAAACTGGAAATAACAACACAAGCAATCTCAAATGTGATATAACTGCAAGAGCTTTTCAAAAGATTTATGCTTTCACTTAATTTCGGCTTGAAAGTGAATAAAATGAATATAATAATGGTCACATTCTTTTCATTTCCATTAAAGCCTTGTCACCCTTACTATGCAACCACTGAAACAGTCAATTCAATGAACAGCGCTGACTGATGTATGCTCTCTGTAGCAATAAAGATACTGCTTCCCTCATGGCTTCTGTACACGATTTGAAAATCAGCAAAAGTGGACACTTTGAAATTTGGGTGTGTGTTTAAACATATATTATTAAGTTATCCAGTATTTTACATCTCAATATTAACACATATGCTCTATTTAGTACAGTATATAGTAAGTATAAATATAGAATTAATGTTAGAATTATACAGTTGAACTGAAAGTTTATTAAACCCTTTCATTTCCCAATCCTAGCCCTGTCTTTCCTACTTTCCTATGATAGAGCATAAAAAGCTCTTAATATAAAAGCCCCTGTGATCACAGTAATAGCACAATTACATTTTTATACATTTCCACTAGTGGTGGTAATATCTTCTCTTTGTCTCAAATGTCTCCCCATACAATAGTAGAAAAGATGTATAAAAAACAGAGCTTAAAATGATTATCAAGTTTTAAGAGTCACCTGACAATTCTAGCAATAATTTTTACCTTATTACAAAACTGCCTCATTTAAGTCATCTAATGAATTCTCATATCACTCAACGTCTATTAAATCATACCCTAACCAACTCCTGCCGTCTATTCATGGGAAAAGACTTCATCAAACAGGCTGTTTAAAAATAAGTGTACCATTCTCTACAATGACGCAGTGATTATCACAAAATAAACCCAGACAGGGGGATCTAAACCCCAAAGGAAGCAGAGGAGTGTTGCATCATCCTGAGCTGGCTTATTTGTCGATATTAACCAGCTGACTGTACACTATACTTACATGACAGCTTTCTAAAAAAAAGGCCATGAATTGTAATGAGTTATTTTTAAAAATGACAAGTGTCAGGAGAGCCAGAAGTCTGGACATTTGCCAGAAACAATGATCAGATTTACAGTTTAAAGGTCATTGTGCAAAAATATAAGACTCCAGAATGCTGCAATTTATCTGTCAGCATTACACACACAAATTAATATTCTAAAGATGTCTGTTCGCTCACATGATTTATTCATGCACTGAAGGTCATGTGTGACGACTGGCCCTGAGAGCACAGCTGAGAACGAGACAGTGGAAAAGTTTAGCACACCAATCATATAATTGAAATCCTCCAGAGAGGGTCTCAGTTTAGGACCTCTAATAGTCTGGTGTCATTATAGTGTGTGTCTGTGCGTGTGTGTGTGTGTGTGTGTGTGTGTGTGTTTGTGTGTCTGTATATATTTAGTTTTACTCTGAGCAGTCTAGATGGGACGTTAGGCCTGAATAAACAAGGCAGTAAATGCACTTCTGTACCCCTCCCGTCATCTCATTTCCCGCATCTCCCTCACTCCACACCTAAAGCAGGGCAGTATATTTCCCATAAACTGAGCACATTAACTACACAGGGTAACATTATATGTTATTTACATAAACACAAGGCAAACAAACTAATCAACTGCAGTGCATAAGTAGAGTATTTTAGTCAGTTTTTTTAATGGATTTTGTGCAAGATTTGCCATTTTTCTCTTTTCTGATCCAAATAAACATTTTATATATTTTTGTTTTATTAAAGATTCAGGTACTGTAGTTAATGCCTACATTTCTCAGACAATTATACAAATTACTACAGAAAATTGCATATTTTTTAGGGGGAGATACTGTGTGTTTGCAACTCTAGCACATCTACATGAATTAAATAAGACTATAAAATTAATTTGAAAGTTCTGAATCCTAAATGTTTGTCTGATTTATACTGTATGTGCATGTTTTCCAAACAATATTCAGCACATTACTTTGATAGCTACAGTAGTAGCTACAGTATGACCTTTTTTTGCTTTAATGGGATGTCTAAAATAACAACTGACATATTAAGTTGAAAACAGTTGGGTCAAAGGTTTTTTTTTCTTTAAATTTGTTAATTGGGTTGACAAATTGATGCGTGTCATTTTTTTTTTCCTCAACACTGTTGCCACTGGCTTGCTTGGATTGGGACTCAATGGATTTGCTCTACTGTGTTTGAACTTTCAGCAGTGAAAATTAAGTGAAGTTTATTTATAAACTAATTTCAAGAGGATCACGTGCTTATGATTGCTTGCAGCTGGTCCTGCATTATTCAATTTATTATTCACGAATCAGACGATTACTAAGCCACTATAAATACCCTAAGTTTCATATCACAGCCATCTTCGTTTTGAAGATTCCCCCTTCCAGCCCTACACCTCCTCCTTTCCTAGATGGGTGGCACGGTGGCCCAGTGGTTAGCACTGTTGCCTCACAGCAAGAACGTCACTGGTTCTAGTCCCTACCAAGCCGGCCGGCGTTTCTTTGCGGAGTTTACACATTCTTCTCGTGGTCACGTGGGTTTACCCCAGGTTCCCACCATCCAAAAACATGCTACTTAAGTTAACTGACTAATCCAAATCGTCACCATAGACATGCTCCCAGTAAGTAGTTATCTCTTAAGAGCAATCACTGTTCATTAGCTACTACAGCAGGGGAGTTCTCGAGATCTATCTGAGCTTAAACTTCCCTCTCGCCTTGCAAACGGGAGGGAGCCCAGGGCTCGAGGATCTTATGAGCTCAGGGCTCTCAATAGGGACAGCATGCCAAACAAGCTTTATAATCAATCATCAGCTAAGTGTGAACTCTTGAAGTTAAAATTAAACCACACTGAACTGAACTAAACTGAACCTTAACTCTGAAATCTGGACTTTACTAGAACTTCCATGTTAAGTTGCTTTGACACAATCTACATTGTAAAAGCACTATAGAAGTAAACATGAATTTAATTGAAAAATGAGACATTAAATGCAGGGAAAGTATCTAATGTTTCATATACCTTTTTGTGACCATAAAATATTAAAATATGAGTGAAATAATGTTCCATTGTCAAGCAGAGTATTCATTTAAAATGAAACTATAAATACTTATTCTGACCTGTACTTAATATATAAAGAAATGAGTGAACAAGGTACATTTGATTATATTTTAAAAGACTAAAAATTGCTGACAAATGGGTAAGACCTAGTTTTTTTAAAATGGTTTGAACAAGGTAAATAAAAATGTATACTCACTGAGATATTATTAAAAAATAAGCCCAGGTCATCAAAAACTTATGTGACAACTTTAGCATGTACTAATTCCAGTATTCTATCATATAATTATCTTGACTTTCATTAAAAGATAAAGCTGGTCCACCTTGACCCTCTGGCATACTTTCATATTATCCAACTCCATCTATGACCGGCTTACTTCAAGACAGGCCACTGTAATGTGGGTTGTGCGTATGTAGTGACGAAGGAGCGCTTCAGTGCTACCAAACTGGCGCAAATAACCAGGTCTCAGTAATAGATGTGGGACTTCTCAAGCTAAATAAATGCACAGTGATCTGTCATTTTTGGCCAAGCTCTAGTTCTGGGCTTGGAGGAAGAATCACATCCGCTGCGTGACCCTCTAACAGACCCCATATTGGTTAGGTCAATCGCAGGGGTCAGATCTCAAGGGATCGAATTGCTAGAAGGAGAGATTCCCAGCAGAAACACTAGGGAACCTGTATGTAGGGCACTCCTACACACTGAAAAATCTGCATTGACACATGAAAGAGATACGATTGAGCCTGCTCTTCTCCTCAAGGCAGTGTGGCATAGCATACGGGCTTTAGAGGAACACACAAAGAAGCTAGCAGAGACTGTGCTTGTAGGTAATATGTCTAATTTATGGACAGTTAACCATCATTTGATAGAGCATTATGAAAGGATGCCGCTACATCCGCAAAGACACTATGATGAAATTTAAATGGGTTTCCTTTCTTTTGTCTTAGCTAGAACTGTATGAGTATATGAGGCTTCAACCCACTCAAAGACTGAATCATCCAACCTGAAACGCAGCACACAGCTCACCAAGAATATTCCAGCATCTTTCATCATGCTTTTTTTCATGGGAAGGCTAAACAGTGATGATTTCCTATGCTGGCCAAGTCAGAACTGTTTTCAACTAAAGAGCAATTTAAAGGCTTAACTAGGTAAGTAAGGTTAATTAAGTAAGTAATTGGGCTACAGTAATTTGTTCTGTAGCCATTTGAAAAATATGTATATGTCTTAGGAGGACTAATTATATTGTTTTTACGTAATAAAAAAAAGAAAAAAAATATTTCTGCCAAATAAAAAAGAAATAGTTTTCTTCAGAAGAAAAATAATAGGAAATAAGTGCTCTATTAATCATCACAGGAAATATTTGAAAAATAATTTCAGAAAAATGTTGTTGTGTAGTAACAATCACACAAGCAGCAGCTTTTTAAAAATCTTTTTCTGAAACCAGTTGAGAGTTTCTTGCTGAAATGGTTTCATCTTCATCATCAGGTAATGTAAATGTTGGACTGAAGCAGCGAATTTTAATTTACCCTGATAAAGAAAAGGGTTGCTTTTCAACTGCTGAGAAATATTCGCTGCTGTCTGAACTTTCCATGCATTTTTACACCTCCCTTTCTTCATATGTTCAATCCTTTTTTTCCTGTGTCATTTCATTTTGTTACACATAACTTAATTTCTAAACTAATTTGTTTGCGTTGCACGTTTGGATTGTTACTGACATCTGGTAAAATTTTCTGAAAACAAAAACAAAAAAACGTAATCAACACCCTTACAAACATATTTTTTGAAAAAAAAAAAATGGTGACATGTATACTTATTTTACTTTCCAATATACTGATACATGTGTTTTTCTCAACTGTTTAAATCTATTTAATTCAGAACCAATCTTGACATAATTTTATGAATATTTGTCTGCTGAAATACAAGAAGATGTGAGAGGGAATTAAATTCTGTGAAATAGGGTCCATATGATTCACGGATCAACTATGATTTGTTACACACCTGTTTTTGCACCTATTCTAGTTTGCTTAGACGCTCATGTTGGGCCCAGGCACCCTTATTGAGAACCACTCAAATAACTGAATTTGGAATATACTGAGGTAGAGCTGACCTACAATAGTTCTAATATTTTAGTCCATGTGTGCTTACGTTTGTCTTATAGTCTTAAATCTCCCACACAAAGGTCTCTCCCATTCACCTCCCTGACCTCATCCTCTGCGATGAACCTTTTCTAAAGGATGTTCTGCCATTGATCAAATACAGTTTCTTGGTCTTCCAAACTTTGCTTTTGTAGAAACACAGGGAGCTGTTAAACCTTGACTATCAAGGTCACAGGGCACTGCCAAACACTCATTGGAATACAGTGCTGATTTATGGGACGTGAAAGGAGTCAGGCAAACACCAGCTGCTGCAACTATCGCTGAACCATGACTGGGTCAACAGAGGTTACGATGGCAGTATGACAAGTATGACGTACGTAATGGTTTGGTTTCGGTTACAGCCACCTTGCAACATCATGTCACTCCACCGTGCCAAGTCGAAATAAGAACAAGCTAAAATGTTTGAGAGGTGGCAGCAATGCTGTTTCAATTACAGTGGATTCGAATCAATGTCACTTGCATAATCTGCTTAATTAAAAGCACAGCTGTTGCTAGGTGTTCAGACATCTCAAATGTAACATGGTTTGTTTCCATACCATCTGAAGGATTTATGATATGTGACCGCATGCTTTCGGATAGAGATCTGGTAGTTCCTCTCACTCTCCAGTGCAAGACATGTGTCCCCTATTGCCCCCCTTTCTAATGACGACTTTCTGGGATTCCGATTTCACTTTAATGTGGACTTTTGCAGGGCTGTGTCACAAATTTTAACCAGCTGTTAGATTTCCTCAGGTAAGTGTGAGTAAATATGGTACTGACTTCAAATAGATACTTATAGTGAGCTGGGAGCCAGAGATGAGCAGGATGAGAAGCTAAGAATGAGATGGCAAGAAGTGTCAGCAAACATTTTCTATAATTGAAAAGATTACCCGTACTGGCATCATTTGAAACTGATATGAATCTTATTTCAAGCTTAATTAAAAATAATGACTTAGAGCAAACTATTACAAGGAAAATCCACTTTTAACAATCATGATTTACAAATGATTGGATTAAAAACTAACGAATGATTAGCAAATGCTATTAAATGGTTTTCGAACAACTTAGGCATAATTCAACATGTGTTTTTGAAGGATTGTATATCTTCTGTCTTGTCTGTTTTTAAAGGTGTCCCTCAGGGGTTTGTTTTGGGAGCCATTTTATATTATTTGTATAATAATAATACCTGTGATAACATACCTGTTATCATCTGTATGCCGATGATATGGCGATTTATTGCTGTGCCCCATTAGCACCAACTTATTTATTTAGTCAGCATTTGTTGAGTCTCGTCTATGCCAGCTTATACCCATACTGCTTCTTAAAACAGACAAAACTAGTGTAATGATTTCATTCATTCATTCTCCTTCCGCTTAGTCCCTGATTTATCACTCTAATGTTTTCTCAAATTTATTTTAAAGTCAACTATCTTTTAAACGAATATTGATCAACTAATGTCTACGCTCAAATTGCCTTTTTAGATAAAAACAGAACTTTATTTTTAGAAATAGCAAGGAAACATTTGGTTTCTGGGCGCCACGGTGGCCGAGTGGTTAGCACGTTCGCCTCACAGCAAGAAGGTCGCTGGTTCGATCCCCGGCTGGGCCAGTTGGCATTTCTGTGTGGAGTTTGCATGTTCTCCCCGTGGTTGCGTGGGTTTCCTCCGGGTGCTCCGGTTTCCCCCACAAGTCCAAAGTAAGCTAAATTGTCCGTAGTGTATGTGTGTGAATGATAATGTGTGGATGTGTTTCCCAGGGATGGGTTGTGGCTGGAAGGGCATCCGCTGCGTAAAACAAATGCTGGATAAGTTGGCGGTTAATTCCGCTGTGGCGACCCCGGATTAATAAAGGGACTAAGCCGAAAAGAAAATGAATGAATGAATGAACATTTGGTTTCTGCAACATTTTTACCTCTGGATTTTACCTCTGGATCTGCTTGGACATTATCTAAAAAATAAAAAAAAAACTAGTCTGTGTTTTGCATAGCCCTTTATGTTTTATAACTAGTTGAAACTGTTAAACACATCTTTTTTTATAGTACATGGGGGCTAAGCTAGTGTACCATTTCTTAATAGTACTTTTTTAACTGGTACTGTTTTATTTATAAATCAATTTGTGGTTTTACTCCATCTTATTTGTCTCTCAGGTTTTCTAAGTTAGAAGGGTATTATAATCTTTTTGGTTTATTTTAAACTTCCATGGATTCAAAAAGAGATGGAAAATGTTTTTGGATATTATGCCATGTCAACTTGGAATAGTTTACAAAGCATTTTAAAGTTTTCTGTGTTGAAATGTGCTGCTAAGCTACAACTGACTTATGCTCTTTTTTATTATGATCCATTACTACTCGCTATTTTATCTTGTCTCATGATTGTTTTTTTTTACATAAATTAAATTGTAAGAATGCACCACTTGAAGGGACAGTTCGTACAAAATAGGATCTGTCATCAATTACAGTACTATACTTGTTGCAAATGTATATGATTTTTTTTTTCTTTCTTCTGTTGAACACAAAATATTGATTAACCAAACTCTGTCCGGTTCTCTGTTGACATCCATATTATTTTTCCCACTATGGAAGTCAATGGATTCCATCAATAGTGACCCATACTTAGAAATTGTGCTCTGCATTTAGCCCTTCCAAGTATACACCCGGGGAATTTTGCAGCCATTGGGGAGTGGCGCCTTGCTCAAGAGACTCACCTCAGCCATGGTCTAATACATTGTTGTGGTGAGTAATTTTTCTTTTTGGATTATTATTTTAATTCACAAAACCAAGAACACATTCATGATATAAGACGAAACTGGAGCATCGGAATGGGGAAGAAAGCATCAGAATGGGGAAGAAAGATTATTCAAGTGACTTTGAACGTGGCATGGTTGTTGGTGCCAGACTGGCTGGTCTGAGTATTTCAGAAACTGCTGATTTACTGGGATTTTCATGCACAATTATCTCTAGGGTTTACAGAGAATGGTCAGAAAAAAAAGAAAATATACAGTGAGTGTCAGTTCTATGAGTGGTGTAAGACTTTGAGTTGATGTCTTTGGCAATTCAAAGGCATGAGCTGAAAACACAGACAAATCGGCTCTTCCCTTCATTTACATCTGAAGTATATTTCAAAACCCCGTCTGTTTTATGCACCCTCTTCTCACACAAAATGGTCATCTCAAAGTATGAACTGGTCTATATTAAACCAAGTGACTTCATCTATCATGTTTGATATCATTTGAAATGTCTCAGTACGACTGGTACAATGGTCTCATTCCCTCAGAAATAGACATAACCAAATAATACATTTATGACTTCAGGTATCTTTTACATCACTGCTAAGGGTGTGACCGGGGGGTTCAGGAACCCTCACTGAATGTAAATGCCCTCTGTTATTCAACACACACCCCTTCAATCTCCAGGTTTTTACTACTTAAAGAACAGTTTTCCGACTGGTCGGGGCGCTTCTGCATTCAGAGGGCCCATGGTGCGGAGTTTCTCAAACTCCACACTATGTATACTTTGAAGTCAGGTATGCATCTTTTTGATCTTGGATTTATCTTTGAGAATTTGATGTTTTGTATTGATCGTTTATGAATTGACTGAATGATGCATAATACACATTTACCTGACTAATAAATTGTTATATTTGAATTTATCCTTGCCACTCTGAAATTATTTACTCAGATAAGTTAAGAATGTGCTAGACTTCATGATAAACTAAACATAACACATGTTAGATGGAGATCCTAGAAATTCCAACTTATCGTCTGACTTTAATTATGTTATTCGTTGCAAATCACTATGGTGAGTCAGAGTAAATGCATTAAGATGAAATGTAATCGAGTTAGAGTAATTTCATTAAAGAATAACTGCAAAGTTTTCTTTAAATGGTACTAACAAACTATTACGTCTTAGATGGTACTGATTTTACCTCTGGTTAAATATTTCAATCATAATTAAGTTGTACGTGATTATTTTTATCATGGAAAATTAGAGCTATAGGCTACTGGTTTAACCCCTGGTCATCGTTTGAGTTTTAACTAAGTGTACATAGATGATTGCAGGAATCAAATGATTACTATTTAAATAATGACATCGTCTGTCTGTCTGTCTATTAAATAGTATTAATCACCAACCGCTAATTATTGATCAGGCTAGTGAATCTATGATGCATTACAACCGGCGTAAAGTAACATAGATTCACAATAAATGAGTAAATAAGAGTAAAACGTACTAATAGAGTTGGAGTAATTACATTAAAGAATGGCTATAAAGTTCTTTGAATGGTACTGGTGAATTAACCGCTGGTTATTGTTTCGACATTAATTAAGTTGTATAGCTAGATTAATTGCATCAAAGAACAGCTATGAAGTTCTATAAATGGTACTAACGAACTAACCGCTGATTAATATTTCAATCATAATTAAGTTGTACGTGATAATTTTAATCATGGAAAACCAGAGCTATAGGTTACTGGTCTAACCCCTGGTTATTGCTTGAGAATTAATTAAGTTGTACATGGAAAAAAATCGGTAGGAGTATAAGATTATTCAAATATATACCAAAAGTCTCATAAACTACTAAATTAATAAAGTAATGTAAATTATAAATTGGAGTCAGATAAAACGAGAATAAATGTATTAATTTTCTAAAACCATCTTATATCAAAACTGGAGTCAGATATGAGTTAAACTTGAAGTAAATCAACAATGTGCCCTGGAAAGATAAAACATGCAAATGAGCCTTCATCCAGCAGTAGACACCGCCGTTGGACTATCTGGCTGGACCTTACAGTGGAAATGCCTTGTTGATGCCAGAGGTCAGAGGAGAATGGCCAGACTGGTTTGAGCTGATAGAAAGGTAACAGTGACTCAAATAACTACTTGTTACAACCGAGTTATGTAGAAGAGCATCTCTGAATGCACATCACATCAAACCTTGAGGCGGATGGGCTACAGCAGCAGAAGACAACACCGGGTGCCACTCTTGTCAGCTAAGAACAGGAAACTGAGATTAAAATTTGCACAGGCTCACCAAAATTGAACAATAGAAGATTGGAACTTTGCCTTGTCTGATGAGTTTGGATTTCTGCTGCGACATTCGAAGGGTAGGGTTCAGAATTTGGTGTCAACAACATGAAAGTATGAACCCCTCCTGCCTTGTATCAATGATTCAGGCTGGTGGTGGTTGTGATGTAATGGTGTGGGGGATATTATCTTGGCACATTTTGGGCCCATTAGTACCAACTGACCATGTCCATCCCTTTATGACCACACTGTGCTTATCTTCTAACGGCTACTTCCAGCAGGATAACACGGCATGTCATAAAGCACGAATCATCTCAGACTGGTTTCTTGAACATGACAATGAGTTCACTGTACTCAAATGGCCTCCACAGTCACCAAATCTCAATCCAATAGAGCAGCTTTGGGATGTGGTGAAACAGGAAATTTGCATTTTGGATGTGTAGCCGACAAATCAGCAACAACTGCGTGATGCTATCATGTGAATATGGACCAAAACCTCTGAGGAAAATTTCCAGTACCTTGTTGAATCTATGCCACAAAAGGATTAAGGCAGTTCTGAAGACAAGACGGGGTCCAACCCGGTACTAGTAAGGTATAAAGTGGTGGGTAAGCGTATATGTACACGTTGGCCAAAAACAAGACCTCATTTGGAGTCCACATGAAATAAATTTATAAAAACCAATACATAGCACATAATATATACTTCTCAGCATATTAAATACATGCTCAGATTTATTATTATTTGTATTTTTTTGATCCTTGAAAACCTTGTCTTTGACCAATTATGCTACATGCCATTGATTCTTCATACAGTATACAGTAAGTATTGCCTTATCAAGCAACAATCAAAATGAATGACTGCCTCATTTTGTCTTGGATGTGTATGGGTCTCTGAAAATATCTCACTAAATAATATCTCACTGAATCAGCTACAAAAAATAATATAAATAAGCGCTTTTTAAAAACATTTAACACAAGTATACGTGTAAATTCAATGCTTTCCTCTGGTAATAAAATGAAAACATCTGTTAAATAAGAAGCTTAATCAGTATTACATTAACAAAAGCATGATCCCTCAATTGTTTTTAGAAATACACATCTTGCAAATCATGTAAATTAATACAGTCAGCTTTGCAGTAAATGCATCAATAGTGCAGTAAAAGGGAAGTCTACAAAAATGTCACAAACAGCATCACATTGGTGATCGGAACCGCACATAATGGTACAGTGAACACTGCACAGATTTGATTGATTGGCTGTTTGTTTTTGCTCATCAGCTTTCATCAGTAAGAAAAAGAAATGCAAACTAAACATTGCAGATTCATTTCTGAGTATTCAGTGCAAATAGAGGATAGTTTTAAAAGTTCCAGAAGTTACAAGGTCATCTTCTGTGTCTTGTGTTGGGTCTTGCGTTAAGGAAATGCTACCCTATATTGGTTGCTTGTAACCTGAGCTGAGCGTGTGCAGTGGGTCACGTACTGTACTGCAGATCTCAAGGAGGTGTTGCAAGTAGTAGCTCTCACAAACACCAACACATTCAACATAAGCTGTCATCGTGCCCTTCAGTCCTCATAAACCGTTATTAAAATAGAAAGAATGTCATGAAAATAATACACTTCTTCTGACAAGCAACCAAACACAAACAATGTTCTCCAATTCCTAACAGCAATGCAAACCTAGGAGGATTTCCTAGCAAGCACAAGTCCTTACTTGTTACGGTCTTATCTTATTATAGCTGGCTACACTGGTTCCTTTTTAGTGGGAATGCATGTCTGCTTTGAAAAAAAAAATTATGTAAAAAAACTTGGTATGGTCTTGTTAAAGACAGCAATGTCTTAAAATATATTCTATTTGATATTCTCTTGGTGTTGGATTTGGATTCTACTGTTGTTGTAATGTGGTCTTAATATTGCAAATGATATATACTGATACTGAATTTTTTAAACAAAGTGATCTTTTATGTTTGTCTTAACATTTGAAGCATACAGTATTATATTGCTAATATAACACAAGCAGGATTTGGTGTTAAGTGTTAAATATGCTAAATATTTTCCAGTGTAGCTTCTTCATCATTAAGGGAGTGTCCGTTATTGTAGTTTGGTTCATTTGGTTTGGACTACAAATTAAAATGCTAAATTTTGTCCTGGTTTAAGTTAGTTTGATTGTTAAATTGACTCTCAATGCTAAGGATACAAAACAAATGGCTTTTATGACCGATTTTACCAAACGTCTAAACTCTGGGAAATGGTAAGTCAAGCATTTTTCTGAAAGAGAGGTAAATTTTACTCAGAGTCAGTTACCGTGGTAACTTACTCTATGAACCTAACCTGGTCAGGAGCAGGTTTTATTCTCTAAACTCTGAGTGTCTGTCGGTTTTTTTCCCTTTTTCAAACATGAGGCGGTATTTCTCGCCTTAGCCATTCATTGCCTACATCTCAGTCACACAAAAAACAGTAACGAGAATAGCTTGTCTTTTTTGGGAAAATTACAATTAGATTCAATACCATATTTTTAAGTTTTACCTTTGATATTACTACAAAAAAATAAATAATTAGCTTAAATTCACTGACCTTCAACAGGGACATGTAGGCTACTGTAACTAGATTAATAGGATTATTACTCGTTCTAAAAACTATTTTTAGTGCTGCTAACATTTTAAATGTCATATCAACCTCTACCACTTGATCAATAAAAAAGGCAGACACACAAGTGCACTTTTAAATCTTTTAAAAATTTAATTTTAGAAATTTTAGTAAAAGTGGGAACTTTAAATTAAACTTTTACACTGAAAATTGAGTTAAGGTTATATGCATTCTTGTTTTGTCAAATTTGTTAAAGAAACTATGCAGTAGCCAATTTTATATTTTTTTGACTGGTGATATTTTTTTTCATTTTATATAATTACATCTGAAATGTCTTCAAAATTACAGCCAATTGCCCACTTTTCCAAGTGAAAAGTCATAATTACTTATTTTTTTTACTTACTTAAATAATTAAATACTTTAAATATTTTAAATGTAAACTTATGGATTAACTTGAGTACTTTTTGTGTTGCTTTAAAAAAATACGGTCATATTTACTCTACTATAACTTTGCATGAGCACATCAAGCTTTTTTTTTTTCAGATGTTGCCATGGTGACTTGTAATAACTTTTTATAGTCCAGTGTGCACGCTTAACTCTGAATTAATCTACTCAGACTTGATCAACCTAACTTAGATCAGCTGTTTTGAAACCGAAAAGTCTGAGCTTTTAATCTCTCGGTAAGTCAACTCAGAGTTCAAGTTTAAACGGCGAGTTGGTGGAACCTCCTTACTGAAACAGGCCCCTGATCTATGATCAGAAAAAAACAAGCATGCCCTATTTAGGTTGCATCTGCTCCAGTGTGCATTTATTTTTCTGTCAAACCGCACCAGAGTTTGTTGGTTATTTTGGTACACAACAGTGTTCAGATAGTTCACATTTATTCAAACCAACCGCACTAACAGAGAATTTGTACCTGACTTTGTTTTAGCAGAAATAAACATGAAAAATCTGAACCCACCAACAAACTATAAATACGGAAAATGACAGTACGAGTATTACCCATTCAACATTTAAAAAAAAAATTAAAAAAAATACAGATCAAACTATTTACCGTGACTTTCTTGAAATCAGCAGTCCTAGAACTGAAGGAATCATGCTGTTGCTGGCATTAGGTAAACCCGCACGTAAACAGAATAAACCGGCTTGTCCAGCACCAATTCCCCTCTTCACCTGCTGATGTATCACCTATGCAGACAAAAACAACTTTTAATCCACCTTTAGAAGCGGATGCACAAAACAAGCCTAGCATACAAAAGGGTGTACAATAATTCAAAGGGTGCAAAAGACACAGTTAAAAACTAAAAATGTTCTATAGTTAACCATGAATTACCAAATTTCCCAAAGAAACCACATTCCCATATTAATCCCCACGTATCTCAAATCAACATCAATCTTCACGCTTGATTCAATGACTTGTTAAACAAAACTATTACTTTAATATATCTAAAGCTGACACACATCTTGACTTAATGTTCAAATAATCTGTTGTGCAAATTCTAGTTGCTGTAATGCAACAGCTTTAGTAAATGATCCAGAACTGTAGTAGGTGTTAAAACTGTACTACAATACATCTGTATACTGTAGTACACAAAAAGTATACTATTTATTACAGTTTCACAATAGTTAACATGACAGCAGTATCCAGTTGCAGTATAATACACTTTAGTGTGGTTTAAAAACACTAGCATTCACTAAACTACTGCAGTGTTTTGTTTATCTGGGATGTTGTTTACAATAATATGTTTAAAGGATTAAGAAACACTGATGGACTTGTGCAGTAACTGACATTGAGTAGTCGAAATAGACGATGAAATAAAAGCGCGTCACATTAAATGAAAACAGAACCTCCTCCCCAAAACACCAAATAAAAACACAACAGTAAATGAATCCACATTACCACATTTCCTCGAATTCCTGCTTCTTGCACTGTCCCAAAAACACGCGGCTGGCTGTGTGGACCTGCCCTTCGACATAAACAAACTCTCCTACTGCAAACATTCACAGAAAAACTCCAGCTTTCGTCGAGGCGCAGAATCTGCAGATTCGACTCAATTTGCTTACAATTGTAACGTTAGGGTTATTAAAATAGAGAGATAAATCAACGTTATTAAGATAAAGCATAAGAAAGAGAAAACTGTTGCCACGTGACTAATACACAACTTGCACAAGTCAATTTGCCTCATATCAATTTATTTAGCTAATTACAGCTTCCACTGTCGTATTGTACACGTTGCGTGTATTTAACTGCTGTTAAAAATATGTGGCTTACTAGCACAATAGTAAGATTTTGTTCATTTATTTATTTATTTATTTATTTATTTATTTATTTATTTATTTATTTTTATTATTTTTTTATTTATAGTTTTGAAGCTAACCATCTTAAATAAAAATGAACAATAAATCAATAATAACTGGCTCCACTACCAATTGAACCCCGCTAGAAATTGTACGTTCCCAGAACGTTCTCAGAACGTCCCCACTGGTGTTAAGGACGTCACATGGTAACGTCCCCAGGACGTTCTAAGAAGGTCATGATGTTGAGTTCTTTAAAGGGTTAGGGGACGTTATTTAGGGGACCTTTGCAGACCTTTCAGGACGTTCTTGGAACGTTTAGGGGACCATATTATATTTGTAAATTTAATGTTGCCAGAACGTTTTCACAACGTCCCCACTGGTGTTTAGGACGTCACATGGTAACGTCCCCAGGACGTTCTAAGAAGGTCATGATGTTGAGTTCTTTAAAGGGTTAGGG
>CAIGQQ010034734.1:748831-776730 GCA_903798035.1 Danio albolineatus | reverse complement strand
TGTGTGTGTGTGTGTGTGTGTGTGTGTGTGTGTGTGTGTGTGTGTGTGTGTGTGTGTGTGTGTGTGTGTGCGCGCGCGCGCGTGTGACGTGTAAAGAAAACAAAAAATATATCTGAACAGATTAGAATAATATTATTGATAGAATAATATTGTCACAATTTGATCTAATATTATTTATTTATCACAATTTGTGTTTTAAGACACATAACACGATGATAATTAAATAATTCAGCAACACAGACTTCAAACAGACTTAAAATGTTATTTACATCAAATTACAATTCAAAGATAAAAACTGAGCAAAAAAAAAAACATTCATTGGATTTACAAAATGTTTAAGGTAACTGGTTGCAAACAATTTACTGTATATACTGTAGGCTGAATTTAAACACACAAATGAAGTTTTACTAAGCATTACTAAATTTAATTTGTTTGTTTAAATTCAACCGATATAAATTGTTTGCAACCAGTTAAAAATTGAGCAAATCCAATGAATATTTTTTTCCAGTGTGTGTAAATACGTCATATTGTAAATTTTTACACGATAATAGGCTATAACCCTATAATTAATATATTTTCCTGTCATTTAAGTAACCAGGTAAAATCCAAAATCTCCTTGTGAGAATTAAGTATTCTACCACAGGTAAAAATTGCTTAGAATTTAATCAATGTTCTTTTCGGCTTAGTCTCGTTATTAACCTGGGGTCGCCACAGCGGAATGAACCGCCAACTTATCCAGCATACAGTATGTTTTATGCAGCGGATGCCCTTCCAACTGCAACCCAACACTGGCAAACACCAGTGTAAACACAATTTAGCTTATTCAATTCACCTGTATACCGCATGTTTTTGGACTGTGGGGGAAACCGGAGCACCCGGAGGAAACCCACAAAAACACATGCAAACTCTACACAGAAATGCCAACTGACCCAGCCGGGGCCCGAACCAGCAACCTTCTTGCTGTGAGGTGATCGTGCTACCCACTGCGCCACTGTTATGCCTTACGAACAATAAAATGCTTACAAATAGAAAAATATATAATGAGATCTGTCATCTAACTGTCTTAGAATAAGAAGTGCATTTGTCTACCCACTGCTTGCTGCAGGTCATTTTCTCAGTGCAGAACACACAGATCAATAAATCCATGTTGCGTAACAACAGCAATCCCGGATTTTATTGCATATCTGTAAGGCATCACATACCCCTATGCAAATGAGAAATGATTTTACATAAAATGCCAGGGCTTTCTTGAGGATCTCCAAAGTTTAACAGCAGAGGTGTGTGTCGAGTCTATCGACGAGTACGGTCACTGAGGATCTCTGTGTTCCAGCTCAAGAGACAGAGGGAGATTAGCATTCAACAAGATATCACAAACGGTGTGAGCTCTCTCTCTCTTTCTCCCTCTCTCCTGCCTTGATTCTGCCTTCTCCATTCTTATAATGCCAAATAAGGCTGTCTAGATAACATTTTAACCGCTGCAGAATTTCTATGTAAATCATGCACACGTTTCAAGGGCCATAAACCTGGCTGCGTTTTGTAAAGCTTGTTTTCTGCATGCTTGTGTTTTGTGTGAGTGTGTGTTGATGGTGGCGGTGGCAGCTGAGGCCAGGCACATGCTGCATCCACCAAATGTCAGAAAGCATTTGGGCTCCTGATTTGAGGCAGAGCAGTGTCCCTCAGGGGAGAGAGCAGCTTCTCTTTCTTCTCCTCTCCATCTCTCTCTCTCTCTCTCTCTCTCTCTCTCTCTTGCTCTCTCTCTCTTTTCGTCTGCCAACAGCTTCACTGCACCGCTTCAGTGAAGAAACACAGCTGAGTGGGTGGAGGGAGAGAATCCTTTAGAGAATTATGCGGATATTTAAGACTGCGTCATATCACACACACACACACACACACACACACACACGCACACACACACACACACATACACACAAACGCACACTCACAGATGAGTTGATAAATGTATGATCATTCTTTGAGTCCTTACAAACTGGGGGGTGGGGGTGGGTTCTTCAGTTTATTTAAATGTTCTTGAAACTAAGAAAAAAGTGTGTCTATATATAGTGTGTGTATATATATATATAATATAATTTTTTTTAAATAAAATTAATTTATAACGTATTGCCCACATTTCTAAAATAAATGATACATAGTACATATATTTCTAGTCTACAAAGATTTAACTTATTTTTAAATCATTTCAAGCATACACTCTCACGATGGTACAAATAATGTTCCTTGAGGAACAGTTTTGTACCTTTGTAAAAATTGTACCTTATACGGTACTGAAAAGACCTCTTATGATACTGTTCTGTGCCTTTTATGGTACAACTGAAATGAAGGTACACATTTGTTCTCATATAAAAGGTACAAAACAACTCCTTCTTTATTACAGTATCTATGAAAATAAAAAAGACTGGAAAGGCAAAGTGATTTTTATGAATATTTTCCATATTGAAATAAGAATCATCATTTAAAAGTATATGTTTAAAGATACTTACAGTATAAACATAATTTTTTAGTTCTATAATACAATAATACAAAGCAACTGGTAAAACATTAAACTATATTGTAAACTAAACAATTAAGGCATTTTAATAAATGTTTAGTAAGCATTTTTGACACTCTTAATGTCTTGTCACTGTGGTGGTACCTTTCACAAAGTATACAATATTGTATCTGCAGGTTTTTAAAAACAAAGGTTCATTTTGGTTTCCCATGGTACAAATCATGACCCTAAAAGGTACAAATTTGTTTCTTTTCTTAAGGTAATTCTGTCCCATAAAAAGGTACTGCCACAGTGACAAGGGTTTGTAACTTCTTTGGTACAAAAATGTACCATTTTTTTTCTGAGAGTGTACTTTGAAAAAAAAATACTTATAAAACTAGTGAATATTAATGGATTTTAATATACTTGAAATATATACTTGGACTTTAATATACTTGAAGTTCACTGAAGCAGTACTAAAAATATATATATTTAAGGGTATTTATATTTTATAACGTCTAAAAACTTATAAAGCATGGTGATGGGTGGGAATCATTCAACTAGCTTATTCCAACGAGGTGCGCGCTAATTGCACTTAGCCAAAATAAACACTCCAAAATCTGCATTTTTCCCCCCTTGCAGGGGCCCCAGGTGCGCACGTGCCCAGCTGTGCCCAAAATGCCCATTTAATCCGGCCCTGTAAACATCTTAGATTCTGTCATACTTTGTTACAATTTCACAATTAATTGATTGATTGATTGACTGATTGATTGATTGATTGAATTGTTCAACTATACAAGCAAATGCACTTGTCATCGTTAAAATAAATAAATAAATAAATAAATAAATAAAGTCTAGTGAAAATTGTCATTTGTTCATTTGACTGTTCATCATTTAAATATCCACACACAGTCTCTATGGGCATTTGTATCAGGTTCATTGTAAACCCTTTTATTGTCTCCAGTAAAGCATGATGTCATGGGCTGCTGTACAGCTCTGAACAAGCAATAAAATAAATCAACCAACCAGAACACAAACTGGAAAAATGTCCTGTGACACACCATCAGTGCTGAACGGCTAGACAGCTGTGAGGGAGCCCTGCTGACCCGCAACTAATGAGCGTGGAAGATGAATTTTGTAGTGCTCTCTGGTTAAGTACATCAGACGGAGAGCAAGACAGAGACGGAGAAAGAAGAGCAATGTCATTTTGCCATCCAGACAGAACAGTAGAAAGCACTCTCTGTGTAGGGCCTATTTGATTTTAGTACACACGTCTTGATGGACAATTTAAAAAACGTGGACGCTTTAGGTGGCTTTTTTTCTGTCATTGAGGGGATTTCTAAATTTGTCACAGCCGTAAAGAGTGAAATGAAATGAGAAGTGATCACCAAGCCTTTTGTCCAACTCCAAATGGAAAGTTTCCAAGACGACGGGAAAATGAAAATCTTTAAACCCATTCATTTTAAAATTATCTTATTAGGAGCAGTTCACATGGAACATGGTTTTGCATTAGTCTATTCAGGTACATTTTGCCCAATCTTTATGTGTACTGTGAATTATGTGACATACAGTACAATACTACTTTACCTTTTTAAAAATAATTGTACATTTTTAAAAACAGGTTAACTGATTTTTAAATTTTACGATAAATGACCATATTTTATTAATTTATAGTTAAAATTTTAAGGTTTAAAATCTACACATTTTATCTTTTTAACACAGATAAAAGCACAACCAAAAGCATGTGGTAATGAGAAAGTCACGTATTATGAACCAATACTACTAATCACATTCTATTATTCACAAGCAGAGATATATATTTACTACGATATACTGTAGAAGGTCAATCATGGTAACACACATGAAACTCGTTCATTCATTTTCTTTTCAGCTTAGTCACTTTATTAATCTGCGGTCATCACAGCGGAATGAACCGCCAACTTATCCAGCATTTGTTTTACAAAGCGGATGCCCTTCCAGCCGCAACCCATCTCTGGGAAACATCCATACACACTCATTCATACAGACAATTTAGCATACCCAATTCACCTATACCAGTCTTTGGACTTGTGGGGGAAACCGGAGCACCTGGAGGAAACCCACACAACCATGGGGAGAACATGCAAACTCCACACATAAATGCCAACTGACCCAGCCGAGGCTCGAACCAGCGACCTTCTTGCTGTGAGGCGAACGTGCTACTCACTACGCCACCGTGGCGCCCACACATGAAACTAAAGTAATAAAATCAACATGATGCATCAACATTGGATGTAGCATAAAACTCAAACATACAGTAGATCACTGGTATAGTTGGTATATATAGTATGTACTGTATGATAATTCTTTTATAGTCAATTTACGGTTATTCACCGCATTAAAAAGGAAATTTACTGCTAATTGAGCTGCAGATTTTTACTGTAGAATTTATTTAGGATAGACAGTATAGACCACTTTGTAGACTACTGTATAGACTAGGCTACTGTATAGACTACTGTATATTGCCATATAGACTACTGTATATTGTATAGACTGCTGCATAGACTACTGTATATTGCCCACTATATTAGTAGTTAGTATAAAAATTTAAAGGCAGCCTTCATCTGTTTCCTTGTTTAATGTTTACAAATAAATGTGCAATAAAATAGATTTCCTTAACTTTTGTGCGGGGGTCATAGCTGCCAACTCTCTTGTATTTCAGACGCATTTCCAGCCACCTTCCTGTTTTGCTATTTCCCCCGGAAAACTTCCATAACTGCATCACCCACTCCCTCTCCACCCCCCTGTCCTCATCTTTTTGGGAAGGTCGTCAACTTTTGTGTAGTATCCGATCCCCACCGCTGCAGAGCACTGTCGTCTCACAGCAAGAAGGTTTCTGGTTTGAGTCCCGGTTGGCCCAGTTGGCATTTCTGTGTGCGCGTTCTCCCCATGTTCACGTGGGTTTCCTCTAGTTTGCCCCACAGACAAAAACATGTGGCGAATAAACTAAATTGGCCATATTATATGAGTTTGTGTGAATGTGGGAGTGGGGTGTTTCCCAGTACTTGTCACAATGGAATAAACAGGTATGGATCCAAATGCAAGTAAAAATGATTTATTGACAGAGTCAAAATAATCATACAGGATCTGGCAAAGGCCGGATGGGGAGACAGAGCTGAGGAAGGTCGGGAAGGAAAACAGACGAGGTCCGGTGGTCACTCCTAGCTGTCCTGAACACAAAGGACGGTAAGTGACAACACAACTGACACACACAACGAACTGACACAGAAACATAGCAGCGGTGTCCATATATAGCCCTAATAATGACACTCAGCTGGTGCTAATCAGAACAGCTGAGTGACGTCATAACACGTGATCTGCCCAGACGCACCACAACAATAAACACGTGAACGATCAAAACAAGACAACCCCACGTGAAACAGACAATCCGGAGAGAGCATAAAACTGCAACCGTGACAGTACCCCCTCTCCTAGGAGCACCTCCTGGTGCTCCCAGAAGAGCTTACCTGGCGATTGTAATCATCGATAAGAGAGTGATCCAGTATGTCCCTAGCAGGAACCCAACTCCTCTCCTCTGGACCGTAACCTTCTCAGTCCACCAAGTACTGAAATCCTCGCCCCCTCCGTCTCGAGTCCAGAATGCGCTTAACCGAATAAACGGTCTCTCCATCTACGAGACGCGGCGGGGGAGGGACCGACGAGGGCGGATTAATGGCCGCATGAAAAACGGGCTTTAATTTGGAGACATGAAAAACGGGGTGAATTCTCCTGTACGCTGGAGGAAGTTTGAGGCGGACTGCCACCGGACTAATGATCTTGATGACAGTAAATGGGCCAATAAATTTAGGTGCAAGTTTATTACATACGGATCGCAAAGGAATATTTTTGGTTGAAAGCCACACTTTTTGACCGACGACGTAGACGGGAGGCTTCGACCGGTGGCGATCGGCTTTAGCCTTGGTGCGCGCGCCCACTTGGAGGAGGGTCTGTCTGGCCCTGTTCTGTCTGGCACCTCTGGACAAAGGCGTGAGCGGAGGGGACCGCGATTTCGGATTCCAGACTGGGAAAAACAGGTGGCTGGTACCCTAAACTACACTGAAACGGAGACAGGCCCGTGGCTGACACTGGTAATGAATTGTGTGCGTACTCCACCCATGGAAGCTGCTGGCTCCAGGAGGCGGGATTCTGAGAAACCAAACAACGCAACATGCGCTCGAGATCCTGGTTGGCCCTTTCTGTTTGTCCGTTACTCTGAGGATGGAAACCAGAAGAAAGACTTACAGTCGCCCCCAATAAACGACAGAATTCTCTCCAAAATTTTGAGACAAACTGAGGCCCCCTGTCAGAAACCACGTCCGTCGGGAGGCCATGAATGCGAAAGACGTGATTTATGACAGCATCCGCTGTCTCTCTGGCTGAAGGTAATTTGGGCAGAGGAATGAAATGAGTAGCCTTCGAGAACCGGTCCACCACGGTCAAAACGGCCGTATTGCCATCAGATGGCAGGAGACCTGTGACAAAATCTAGCGAGATGTGTGACCAGGGTCTCGAAGGCACTGACAGCAGCTGAAGAAGCCCAGCGGGCGGGCGATTAGAAGTCTTAGAAACAGCGCAAACAGAACAGGCCAAAACAAACTCACGTATGTCCCGTGCCATAGCTGGCCACCAGAATCGCTGTTTAACTAGAAATGAGGTTCGACTCACCCCTGGATGACAAGCCACTTTGGAAGAGTGTCCCCATCGAATGACGTCAGACCGAGTATCCTCCGGCACAAACAAACGACTGGGTGGGCATCCGGGCGGGGGCGTTACCCCTTCCAAGGCTGTGCGGACCTTGCTCTCGATCTCCCATGTCACAGCAGAAACACAAATTCTCTGAGGGATGATGGGCTCAAGAGACGTATTGCGCTCGGAAAAATCAAAAAGGCGAGATAACGCGTCGGGTTTGATGTTTTTGGAACCCGGTCGATACGAGATGGTAAAATCGAAGCGTCCGAAAAATAATGCCCACCTAGCTTGCCTGGAGCTGAGTCGTTTAGCGGTCTTGATATACTCAAGGTTCTTATGGTCGGTCCAAACTATAAAGGGAACCCCCGAACCCTCCAACCAATGACGCCACTCCTCCAAAGCGAGTTTGACAGCCAACAACTCCCTATTACCAATGTCGTAATTGCGTTCTGCGGGAGATAACCGGTGTGAAAAAAACGCGCAGGGATGAATTCTGTCGTGCGAGGATGCGCGCTGGGACAGGATAGCGCCCACCCCCACCTCCGACGCATCAACCTCCACCACAAACTGCCGGGACGGATCAGGAGTCACCAGGATGGGGGCTGAAACAAAGCAGTCCTTTAATTTTGTGAATGCTGCTTGTGCCGCACTCGACCACCTGAAGGGAGTTTTGGAGGAGGTTAAGGAAGTCAGAGGGGCGGCGAGCTGGCTGAAATTGCGAATAAAACGCCGGTAAAAATTAGCGAAACCCAGAAATCTCTGCAGGGCCTTACGAGACTCCAGGATTGGCCATTTTACCACAGCCTGAATCTTCTCTGAATCCATGCGCACGCCCTCGGCCGACACAATGTGTCCCAGAAAAGGAACAGACTGTGCATGAAACACGCATTTCTCCGCCTTGACAAAAAGCCCATTCTCTAGCAGCCTCTGAAGCACTCGCCTGACGTGTTGCACATGTTCCTGGAGAGAACGGGAAAAAATCAGAATGTCATCCAGGTAGACATAAATGAACTGGTCTATCATATCTCGCAACACATCATTAACGAGTGCTTGGAAAACTGCAGGGGCATTAGAAAGACCAAAGGGAAGAACACAATATTCAAAATGCCCCCTGGGGGTATTAAATGCAGTTTTCCACTCGTCCCCCGCTCTTATGCGAACCAAATGATAGGCATTGCGGAGATCTAATTTCGTGAAAAAGGACGCCCCCTGCAGGCGCTCGAATGCTGAGGACATCAACGGCAAAGGATAGGCATTCTTCACCGTGATGTTATTCAGCCCTCGATAGTCTATACAGGGTCGAAGGGACCCGTCTTTCTTTTTCACGAAAAAAAATCCCGCTCCCGCCGGTGAAGAAGAGGGGCGGATTGTCTTAGCTGCCAGAGAATCAGAAATATATTTCTCCATGGCCTCCCTCTCAGGAACAGAAAGAGAGTATAACTTGCCTTTAGGCGGAGAGGTCCCTGGCAATAAGTCTATAGCACAGTCGTAGGGACGGTGAGGAGGAAGAGAAGCAGCCCGAGACTTACTGAACACTTTCTTCAGGTCTAGGTACTCACTGGGCACGTTTGACAGGTCCATGCTCTCCTCCTGAAACACAGAACAAGACACAGCAGAACGAGCAGACGAAAGACAGGACTCATGACAGCTCTCACTCCATGAGAATATAGTATTCAGACCCCAATTAATATGTGGTTTGTGGAGGACTAACCATGGGTGACCTAAAACTACTGGTGTGTTAGAACAGTCTGTTAAAAAAAAGATATATGTTCAACATGATTACCGGACGTGATCAGTTTAATGGGTTTAGTGGAGTGAGTGATAGTGGGAAGAGACAGCCCGCTAAGGGCGCGTACAGCAATGGGTTGGGTGAGAGCGATAACCGGAAGTTTAGAACTGAAAGCAAAACTGGTGTCAATGAAATTCCCTTCCGACCCGGAATCAATAAGGGCCTGGGTGTTTTGAGTTCCGGAACCCCATATCAGGGTAACGGGTAGTACAGTAGCCGTCACAGAGGGTTTATTTAGGCTGATCTCACCCATCAGTAACCTCTTACCTACTGATGGGTGTTGTCTTTTACGGGACAAGAAGCCACTCGATGTCCCGCGCCACCACAGTAGAGACACAGTCCCTCGTTTCTGCGTCGGCGTTTTTCCTGCATGGACAGGCGGGATCTGCCCACCTGCATGGGTTCCGGGTCAAGCTCCCTCGCTTCCGCCGCCACAACTGAAACCGGAAACCCCGGAACTGGATTCGAGAGCCTCCCTTGGTGTTTCAGAGTCTCTCTGCGACGCAGTCTGGAATCGACCCGGACAGCGAGCTCCACGAGCTCGTCCAGGGTTTTCGGCAGGTCCATTGAATAAATTTCATCCTGTAGACGGTCGGATAATCCATGCAGGAACATGTCCCACTGCGCCTCCATGTTCCAGCCACACTCTGCCGCCAGGGTCCGGAACTCTATCGAGTAGTCCGCCACGCTCTGATTCCCCTGGCGTAGTTCTGCGAGGACTCGGGCGGCCTCCCTCCCGGAAGCGGCTCGATCAAACACTTTCCTCAGTTCCTTGGAGAACAATTCAAATGTGGAACAGCAGGGTAGTTTCTGTTCCCAGGCTGTTGTTCCCCAAAGGGCCGCTTTCCCGGAGAGGAGGGTAATCACGAACGCGACCTTGGACTGCTCCGTGGGGAAAGAAGATGGCTGCAGAGAGATGTATAGTGAGCATTTCGATATGAACGCTCGACATGAGTGAGGCTCCCCCGCGTAACCCGCCGGGGGAGGAAGACGAGGTTCAGCAGGGCGGCTAGTCACCCTCTGGGCCGGTGACTCCTCGTGAGCCGGTGCGTCCTCTCCCTGCGCCGCTCCAGCAGCCAGCTGTTGCACCTGGGTGGTCAGCAGAGAAATCTGGCCAACCAAGGTCTGAATGGCCTGAGCTGTTGTGGCCAATGCTTCATCCTGTCTGTTGATCCTGGCATTGCTGGCAGTGACAAACTCGGAAATCTGTGACACGCTTGCTGGATCCATGTAGCTGGTCAGTTCGTTCTGTCACAATGGAATAAACAGGTATGGATCCAAATGCTAGTAAAAATGATTTATTGACAGAGTCAAAATAATCATACAGGATCTGGCAAAGGCCGGATGGGGAGACAGAGCTGAGGAAGGTCGGGAAGGAAAACAGACGAGGTCCGGTGGTCACTCCTAGCTGTCCTGAACACAAAGGATGGTAAGTGACAACACAACTGACACACACAACGAACTGACACAGAAACATAACAGCGGTGTCCATATATAGCCCTAATAATGACACTCAGCTGGTGCTAATCAGAACAGCTGAGTGATGTCATAACACGTGATCTGCCCAGACGCACCACAACAATAAACACGTGAACGATCAAAACAAGACAACCCCACGTGAAACAGACAATCCGGAGAGAGCATAAAACTGCAACCGTGACAGTACTGGGTTGCGGCTGGAAGGGCATGCGCTATGTGACATATGTTGGAATTGTTGGCGGTTCATTCCACCGTGGTGACCCCTGATAAATAAGGCACTAAGCTGAAGGAAAATTAATTTTTGTACTATCAGTTATGGCAAATGTGACAGGATGCCTACCAAATGGATAAATGCTGCTAAAGATCCGATATAGCTAGTTACAGCACAAAATAAACCTGATTTAACATCCACAAATCTGATTTAACCTCCTGGTGTGTTATTGAAGAATCTTCAATTAAGTTTGTGTCCACTATTCAGCTCTGGTGATTCCAGCTCAAAAAATTTTGTTCAAACTTCTATGAAAGTACAAAGTGTACCACTTACAGAGAGTTGGATCATAACTTTTCCTTCCAGTTTCTTTGCAAAGCCTGTCTTAAGGACACAATTTTAGGTGTAAGACATGGTATACGCACCTGTCAATCAATTTTAGTGGGCAGCGAAAACCTCACTGCTACTGTACATCACATTGGGGTGGGCCCTAAAATCACTGGGATTTGGATCCTACTGTATATTAGGACATAAAAAAACAGACTTATTGTATTTTGTGTCTCTTCTATGTGACTGTGGACACACACTGTACACACAATTCTGTCCAAATACAGTAGCTTCCAAAAGTTGATTTTGCATCATACTGTAGGTTCCCTTTAAGACTCTGATTCGACCCCTCGAGTGTGGAAAAAACGTTTTAACCTTCTGATCAGAACCATTGCATATCTATAAGCCTTCATCAGCATGGTTATCAAATCTGTTGCTATAAATACAACACTTCGTGTGTTCCCTAGATATTATAAATTATGACATGGACAGTAAATAAATATTATAAAAACTCGCACATCTCTATTGTATGTAGTGCATACGTCATGGAATTTAAAAGCAAAACCTCTTGCATACCTACTGATAGCTTTATGTGCACATTATAGGAGTACACATTATTATTGTATTACAATGAAATCAGTGAATTAGTAAACTGAGGAAACAAATTAAGAAATTGTGCCCACAAAAACAAAAAGGCTGGAAATAAAGAATCCTAAACTTAAGAACTGTTACCTTTAAGAACCATTTTTAAATGTGTACTTCCATACCCAACTCAGATTTTAAAACAAACAAACAAACAAAAAAATCTTCATTCTGGATGATTTATGAGGTATTTTCCGTCATGGGGACCAAAAACAAATTGTCCAGGTCTAAAATGGCCGGTACAGTCAGATGCCTATTCCCAACAACATAACGAACACTGCAGGTTTGTACATGAATGTCAGTGTGTTTGATCGTTTGTGGATTTGATCTGGAATTGATTTGGGTTGAGCTGGTCATCCTCACACTGGACAGAGGCTCACGTGGAGGAAAAGGGCCACCAGTCTCTTTTTCTAATTGGCTGGAGGTTAAAAATAGCCCTGGCCAACCATCAGCAGACTGATTTACAGCCTTCATTTACAAGGCTAACACTCTCTGGGGCTTCATAGAGCTCTCTGTGTGTGATGTTTCCAAACCTTTATTTATCCACAGCCTCCTGCTTTATGTATGTACAGCACTAACTTTTGCATTTCTATTTCACTGAAATCATCAATATTGTCTATTTCTTCAGTATATGTGTGTGTGTGTGTGTGTGTGTGTGTGTGTGCAATGTCCTTGAATGTATTATAAAACATATTTACTGTATCTAATGCTTCCTATAAATTTATTGGGATTCATGAAAGCATGAGTATACAATGCATTTTATTACTGACTTTTTATATCTCAGTTATTATCAAGCCCTCATAATTTATTTTAATTAACATTTTACATAAGCATGGACCACATTTCAGCATTTAAAGGTACAGGCGACTAAATTTTAGCCTAAACATTTAATATTGTTTAATCATCCATTTTCTTTCGGCTTAGTCCCTTATTATTCAAGTGTTGACACGGCAAAATGAACCACCGGCTATTCTGGCATACGTTTTACACAGAGGATGCCCTTTTAGCTGCAACCCATTACTGGGAAACACCCAAACACTCCCACATTCACACATGCACTCATACACTACAGTCAATTATGTTTACTCAATTCACTAACAGTACATGTGTTTGCACTGTGGAGTAAACCGGAGCACCCGGAGGAAACCCACGCCCGCATGAAGAGAACTAAGCCACCATGCCCGTACCTCATATAAACTTTAACATAGACTGGGAAATTAAGGGACTTTTCACTAAAACTTTCATTTCTCTATAACTTCATTGTTTGTGTGTGTCTGCAAGGGAGAGATTTTGTTTCCACTTCATTATTTAATGTGTTACCTGCCATTTATGGATGTCCAGCGTTCTCCAGCCCCGGCGCCATAGACTGCAGCTCTGCACAAGAAGTCTGGCCATAGGAGAAATGGTCGTGCCCAACTGAGCCTGGTTTCTCTCGAGGTTTTTTTAATTCTTCACTTTCGCCAATTGGTGAAGTTTTTTCCTCGCCGCTGTCACCTCTGGCTTGCATGGTTCGGGACTTGTAGGGCTGCGCATCGATGGATTACTATTCAGTGTTTGGACTCTCAGCAGTGAATATTAAACCACGCTGAAATTAACTAAACTGAACTTCAACACTGAAAACTGGACTGACACTGTTTCAATTTTTATAATGCATGTGAAGCTGCTTTGACACAATCTACATTGTAAAAGCGCTATACAAATAAAGATGAATTGAATTGAATTGAATTTACTCATGTACAGTATGTGAAATTTACGTTTTTATTTTTTTACAAAAATATATATATATTTGGTGCCACGGTGGCCTAGTGGGTAGCACATTCGCCTCACAGCAAGAAGTTCGCTGGTTCGAGCCCCGGCTGGGTCAGTTGGCATTTCTGTGTGGAGTTTGCATGTTCTCCCCGTGGTTGCGTGGGTTTCCTCCGGGTGCTCTGGTTTCCCCCACAAGTCCAAAGACATGCGGTACAGGTGAATTGGGTTGGCTAAATTGTCCGTAGTGTGTGTATGAATGAGTGTGTCTGGATGTTTCCCAGAGATGGGTTGTGGCTGGAAGGGCATCTGCTGCGTAAAACAAATGCTGGAAAAGTTGGCGGTTCATTCCGCTGTGGCGACCCCGGACTAATAAAGGGACTAAGCCGACAAGAAAAATGAATGAATGAATATACATATTTTACTGCTTTTATTCTAGCTGAAATAAAACAAATAAGACTATATATATATATATATATATATATATATAAAAAAAAAAGATATAAAAGAGATTTTTTTAAAAAAACATAAAAAAAACCCCAACATATTTTCATCTTGGCAGTTTGTAATACCTGAACAACCACATCACCTTCAGCATTAAATAAACCTCCCGGCAAATCTTGCGCTGTTCTGGCAATTCATCTTGAATCAGCAGATGAGCCTGAAACATGTGAAAGATCATGGCCTGAAATGGCCCATGTTTATCTGACTCCCTCGCTTTACCTTCCTACTTGCCTTACATAAATTCTTAGGATTCTGTGCAAAAGGCCTCTGAATGATTCACACAGAGATTAGAGTCAGGACTGTGTCATTTAAGGGCTGCCATAGCTCGAGGAACAGCTCAGGACTGATAGTCACTGGATGCAATGTGACCTTTCATACTACATTTAGAGTTTACATCAAGAGTCCTTCAAGCACAAATATGAAGGCCTCATTTGAAAACAAGGTTCATTTGAATACAAATTTATAAGTTAATGTGTGTGTGTGTGTGTGTGTATACACATATATACACATATATATATATATCAGTCAAAAGTTTTTTTTTTCATGCTTTTTATTTTTAAAGAAAATTATTCTGTTCATCAAGGCAGCATTTATTAAATCTAAAAAAATAAATCAATTGTTAAATACTTATTAAATATTTATTTATTAATTATTGTTTGTATTTTCAAATGAAATGATTAGTCCAGTCATTATTGCTTTTATTACTATTACTATTATTGACATTATTCATAATAATAATAATAATAATAATAAGATTATAATAATAACAATAATAATTAATATTAGAGTGATTTTTGAAGAATTATGAAGACTGTAACGAAGCTGAAAATTCATCATTAAAATCACTGGAATAAATTATTAAATTTTCAACTACATTTGTTTTTACATTTACTTTTGTTATTTTATTGTCAACAACATTTCACAAATTTTACTATATCAATGACAAAATAAATGCAGCCTTGGTGAGCAGGAGAAGCTTATTTTGAAACATTTAAAATTCCTACTGACCCCAAACTTTTGACTGGTAGTGTGTATATATATGTATGTATATATGTATATGTATATGTACATGTATGTATATGCACTTTATTACTTAACTAAAACCTGGTAATATGTTGTCTAAAAATGAATGTAAATATGTCTGAAAACATGGACATGCCATTTGCAGGACAAAAAAAAGGTTTAAAATAATTTTTTTGTAAAGAACTAGAAATGCCATCAGCAGTTTAAAGTACACAACTAAAATACTGAAACAACTATGAACTACAATAAAACAGCTTTACAAAATTGACTAAAATCTATACGTTTGATCAATTCTAGTGATTTAATAACAAACGTGAAAGAAAGACACCGACACAAGTTATATATATTCATGCTTTGTCTTTAATCACTTCATAGAAAAGTAGCTTCAGATTTTATTGAACACAATATACAATATTATTACCATACATTGTGTGAAACATTGAATATTCACCTGCAACAATGTGGGATAACCAGACGATAAAAACTCATCCCTCATGCAGATAGCACTAATTCTGTTCAATCCTTTTGGACGCAAACGGGACCAAAAGATCTCAAACATAGATTAACAAAGTTATACTGACGATTTGAATTTCAAAACTGCTAACAAGGTCAGAAAAATAGTTCACATTAGCACAAATAATTACAGAAGATCACATTGTCGTAATTATACCGCTTTCACATTGTTGTTCGGAGATTGTGACGTTGGTGAGCAATGCCTCCCCTGCAAAAGTGCATTTACAGGCCGCTTCTGAGCCGTTTTTAGCAATCTCCATTCAAAATGTCGTCAATATATTTGAGGGCCACGTTTCTGTGAGATACTGACTTATCGATGTTACACCAAACAGTGATACACAAAGCTTCTAATATCCGACAGATGTCTACAGTATGTTTTTATGTCTTTATATCTACAGACTCTCCCCGTTACCGATGGGTCGCGTGTCTCATAGGCTACTGTTCTGGGCAGTTGAAAATTGTGCAATATATTCATACATAGTATATATAATATATATTTATTTATATTAAAACATAAACAATGTTACTAAATAAAACAGACTCAGTCCAAGAGCCCACTACACAAGAAACACCACCAATTTTCGGTAATGCAAGTGCATATAAATTAATCCATTTACAAAGAAACATTATTTCTATGTACAGTTAACGGTAATAAATACACTGTTATAAACAGTAGAGGACCGATCTGAGCGCATATAAACAAAGTGAATGGAAAGAGTTGTGAAAAAAAAAAAAGCGTGGGCTGGTGATTGAGCGACGCTCGCACACACAAACACAGTAATGTGTCGACACGTACAAATGTGCGCGCAAACGTACTTTTGCATGCTACTTTGGCCATTAACTGTTGAGACTTTGAGCGTAAGGTAGGTCAAGTACCTTAAAGCATGAGCCACACACAAACGTGGGTGTACAGGATGACAAAATGTGTGAGACGACAATGCTAATTTCAACCAGTTTGTGTTGAGATCTGACATATAGTTGAAGCTAATTTTTTAGGGGGATATTTGTGAGACAATTACGAGATCAAGTCAATATTTTTTTAAGTGGGCCGAAAGGTTCTGTATATCAAAGTGTGTAAAAAAGCTAGTTCTGACTGATTTTTGAAAGATTTGTGAGGTATGAAGGGAAGGTGGAAAATGCTTGCTGTGCGGAAGACGAATATGATGAATTGAAAATTCAAATGCAAATGAACGAATATAACTTTGGCTTCCCCTTTGATTTTAGAACATCATGAGACCGTCCATCGAGATTTGATTCTTTTTAGGGTGCTTGTATTTATTTCTACAGTAAATGGGGTCTTCATACTCAAGGGCGTTTTGTTTGTTTGTTTTTTCTTCTGTGCAACGATGCAGATTTCTTACCCTAATGTGAATGTGATGATTCCAAATAAACAGAAATTGTGCTCATAGTTAAAAAGTCCGACACAATGTGGATCGAATAAACAGAAAGTGCCTCTTTCATCATTTCAAAGTTTTCTGATCGTTTGTCAGACGTTTGGATTATTAGGTTCTATTGCCAAACAAAGGAAGACACTAAGATCTCTCTCCAGCGTAGATATAAAACAATTCTGCATGTTCAGTCTGGTTTGCTTTAGAAAACGAAAACATTTCAACATACAGTTATACTAAAACGTGTTCAATAAATAAAAGACTATTAAAAAGACAATAGTAAAAAGGCACACAGTCTTTAGACAAATGGTACAGAAAAGTAAACAGTTTCTCTCTTTACAAATACTTGTTCTTCAGTAGTTCGTGTTTGACCTCATCACACACCCATAGCTTTACAAAAGGTCCGTGTTGATACAAAAACAACAACCAAAAAAAAAAAAAGAAAAAAAAAAAGAAAAATCCTCTCAGTAGTGTCTACTCCACACCGCCTGGTAAACAATCAAACAGACTGTCCTCGTTGGCCCCAATCCTTCATGTTTATCAAAGTCGCCTGTCAATTGTTCAGGTCCAAAATGTCTGCAGCATTTATTTCCTGAGAGCTCCCACCAAACTGTCTCCAAACGTAAGTGCAAGGAGGGCAAGACATCCTCCTCCCACGAGGGCCTAAAAAAGCACCCCATGTGGGCTTTTTAAAAGCATCAACTGCAAGATTGCTCCTCTCGCAAGGGGAAAAAAAAACAGCTACCGCCTATGTAAGGACGACAAATCCTATGTGTCGACCGGTGAGGCGTCTTCTGTAACTATCTGGATGTGTGTAGTGGATTCCATTTCTTCCCCTCTGTCTTCATCTGCCTCCTCTTCCTCGTCTCCCTGGCTCTGTTCATCTTTTTCCGTGCCTTCAGAGTCTTCTTCTTCTAGCGTGAGCTCAAACTGAAACTTGTCAGGACCTGAAGTCCCACCGTTGCCTTCTTTGTCAGGCTGGTAAAAGGGCGGAGAAGGGCTCTGAGGGATCATGCTTTGGTACCAGTTCCGATTATCCTCCAGCGTGTCCAGGATTTCCTGGGCATCCGGATGGACCAAGTCGGCCCAGGTTTCCCACAAGGGGTGGACGATGTAGTCAATGAAACCCACCTGAAGAAAGAGAGAGAGGGAAAATATTATTAGATATTGTATGGTGCTTTAAACATGGTTCTGCAGCATCTCAGACAGGAACTAACCTGTGATTTCTCCACAGAGGCAGTGTGTTTGTCGCACATAGGGCTGATTTCCATGCCACGCTCTCTTTCTCGGTCGCCCTGGTGAAAGAACTCCTCCATGATGCGGTCAGTCCACTGGCGGTACAGCTCTAGAGACTTGGTGGGATTGCTCAGATCTGCGCAGTGAACCATGTTCCGCAAAACCTGGAGTAAATTCACACATTCAAGCAACTGTAAGTCATCATGGTCTGAAGTTCACCTTATAACTGTTTTTCACTGAGGGCATGGAGATCAGGAAGGCCTGTACCTGTATCCTGTCTGTGTAGTTGTCCAGAAGTAAGACTCCCGAGCTTGTCACTTTCTTCGTCTCCACCATGGTCTTCAGATCGGCCAGTAAGCTCATGTGTTTAGACATGTCTGTGGCTAGTACCTGTGAAAAGGAAACATTGAACAATTGTGTGTTAGCATGTAAATCATTCCAGGGTTTAAGAAAAAGGAAGAAAAGAAGGAAGGAACTCACCATGTCAATGACCATCCTTCGGAGTGACATTCTCTGTTTCTTTGTGAGGTTCTGGAAGATGTCACAGTTGTCCTCTTGGAGAAGCTTGAAGCCCACAGCTAAGTGGTGGTTTTCCAAAACCGATTCATCATTATACATGAGGGCTAACTCAGAGTCTGTGAAAAAAAAATGAGCAAATGGAACATTAATCTACGTATCTCCATCAAGTGTGTGCTTAAAGTAGGTTGGGGATTGAGAATACTCACTTGTATTGATGAGGAACTGGTTTGAAACACCAGGATGGTCCACATCATGGATGGCTGCCGCAAAAATTGCTGCCAGGATTTCGAGATCGGTGAAGACAGCCTGGTTAGAATAGATTGAAAATGTTGAGCTACATGCTTCCTTTGAGGAAAAACGTGTGCCTGAAGAAAACAAAGTGTTCTTACATCTAGTGCAGGTGTGGACAGCAGGATGTGAGTTGACTGGGCCACATCAGCAGCATGAAGACTGTTATGATAGGCCACATCTTGGTGGTAGTGATCCTCAAGGGTCATCATATACGTCACAAAGGTATCTGTCGGGATCTTGAAAGTCTTAAGCAAGTCTCGTTCCTGTTACATAAAGAAGCATTATAAGTACATCTCGCAAAAATGCTTGTTGAAATTTGTAGGAAGTCATAGGCAACTGAATAGAACTGACCTGGAAGATGGCGTACATAATGCAAGTAAGAGGCCGGTTGTTTGAATACTCTGAAACAGTAAAGATATTTAAGCCCCATCTATTCAGGTCTTCTAATTCCTGGAAAGAGAAGAGTCATGAAATGAGATTAAAGTACATTTATTCACATCCCAACACACTAAAGAGCAAGTATTAGTCAGTCTTCTCCTTACCTTTGACAGTAAATCCTCTTTGTCGGTTTTGACACCAAATCGAGCGATGCCGCAGTTGAGGCTGGGCCCGTGGGACACTTTCTTCACACCACTGATCTGAGTCATAAGCTGCTGTTTTTTCTTCTTCTCGCGGGCTTTCGGTGTAGGCGAGGGAATCTCCACATCATTCTGTTTGTCTGTGAGGAACAGCAAGAACTCAATGATTAGAACAACCTGGTGGTTATTAACCTTACACACATTTTTTTTTTTAATCTAAAACAGACTAGGACGGTTCTCAAATCTTTTCACACATATCATTCACAAGTGTGTCAAATGCTGGCAGATCACATTCCAGATTACTTAATCTCTTCATTGTAGCTTCCACACAGACGAGACGCATCCATGCCCGCACAAAAGTCCATTGTTTGGAAACCGGTGGCCATGTATCGTGTTTCCCTGAGTGACGTAAGTAGACGCTTTTGGCCCAGGTGCAATGCCACAGCTGAATAGCTCACATCTGCACTATGTGTGTGTGTGCTCCTCAAAATTCACTACCCTCGAACGGCAGAACAGACACCCAATTCAGAGCCCCTTTGCCACTGAGCTATTCAAGCAGGGCTTGCCCCTCCTTTTCCTTCTCCTCCAGTTCCACTCTCAATTTTCACTGTGACAGACCTGTCAACAAACTACAGGGGAGCTCGTGTCTGCCTCATATGGCGTCTCCAAAGGTCAACCCTCAGAAGATATCAATTGACAAACAATGGCGGCACATCTCGAGGGCAAAACTGCAGTTGAAAATGGCATAAGGCCTTTAGGTTGGGGACTCCCTTATGTGGAAATGATAATCCAATTTCTTTCCAAGAAACCACAGGCCGGGAGAGGACAGTATTCTTAATTCCATTCTCTCAGTTAAGGCAGATAACGTTGTTCTCTTTTGCAGTAAAGCTCTAGCACGCCGCTGAAAGACTGCGATAACACACGGTATTAGCCGCTGGCATGATCAGGAATGAGAAGAGGTGAAATATGAGGGTTGGTTAATTCATTACAGTCATTATCCTCTTCACTTGCATGTCTCTGTTAAACATGAAGCCATGCACTAATCAGCTCTGCAGTCATTCAGGTGGACTTATACACGGAGGGAAGAAATGCAAGGCGTCCTATTACGATGACGAAACGGAAAAGAGATGTGGATAAGGGAGTACTTTTTTCTCTTTCATCTAGAAAGCCTCAATCTATTTTCCTCTCCTTCTCTTTTGGTAAAGATGCTTGATCAAGAGAAAATCTGATCTCATACAGCTTTTGCAGCGCTCATTATAGCCTGTTTGCTTGTTTTTTTCGCAAACATCCATCAGAGAGATTTTTTCCTCTGCCTCCCTCCTTTCAAGATTCACTATCACGTCACTCCATGTCTCCTTTTATGTTGAAAAAACAAACAAACAATCAAAGGCAAGCCACATGTGCTGTCCGTTTGCAGAAATATGAGTTTTGAGAAAGACCGAAGTAAAAGGATGCTGTGTTTGGGTGAGATTTAATCTCACTATCTCTGCTAAACTCATGCCTTTTGAGGCAGATAGGGAAATCGTGTAAAGACAGCAGTCACACGTGACACAGAATACAGATGTTTTTCAGCTAACATTTAATCCCAGGAATATCAAACCACTTTAAATCCCAAATAATCTGCTCATAGCAAGAGCATGTACACCAATGCTTTTGCAGGCATTTTTTAAAATGAAAATCTCAATTACTTTAATATGACAAAACATATGTTTTTTAATCCAAACTGCCCTTTTTTCCTTCTCACCATTTTGTTTTCAACTTACTTTTTGTTACATTAATGTTTAAACTAAATATAAACATATACATAATTGAAACGATTTAAATAAATTTTGCTTTACATAATCTAGTCTTTGTTAAAGTTTACTAATAGAAGTCATTTTCTATAGAGAAACGAGATTTCATGCCATTAAAACCTCAATTTCTTTCCCACTGGTGTTCAAAACCACGATGCGACTGCGGCAAGAATGCGGGAATGTTTGTGTGTTTAGACAGGGCATGTGAAGGCGTCTTGATGAGAACACAGGAGCTGGATGAGTCACAGGTTCTCTTGCCTGGATGTTCCGTGCTGGGGGTTCCACCGTCAGCATTGCTTTACAGCAGGATCCCATCCCCCTCCATCGCGCTCTCTCTCCTTCCCTTAATTCTGCTCTCCTTTCCACCCTCCCCTTCCTCTTTTCCAACTGCTGCAATGGGGATCTCTCTCCTCATGCAGAAACCAGTCTGATGCCATATCACAGCATTCCATAAACAAATGTGCTACATGCATCTTTCAATATACAAATAATGAATTGATGTCATTTATTCTTCGGTTTTCTACATCATCTATCGGTGATTCGAATCCGCAGCTCAGCTCCAGAAATGACGCAGCCTAAATTCAATCCACACTGGAGCACACTGTATGTAGGCAATTTTTAGCGCTGACTGCGGGTGTTTTAGTGTGAGAGTGAATATGTGTGTAATTACCTAGGAAGGTGTTGGAGATAAACTCTGACACCTGATTTCCAGATCTGCTCATCTCAGAGAGGTGCGTCAGCTCCCTGTTCAACATTCTCTTGAACTGGAAAAGAAAAGGATGGAGAAAATAGTAGTTAAAATTCATGACAAATAATCAGCTTTATTAGGTCTGCTATACTCCAAAGTCCTACAAAATGACATATTTAGCCATTCTTTATACTGACATAAAATATATGTTATGCGCAATGTGCTACGTGTTGAGAATGGTAAATCTTTGCATTAACATTTTGGTTTTCAAATTTAAATCATAATAAAATATAATATCTTTTTCTAACATTTGAATAGTGCGTCTTTATATTTATTTAATTAAGCAAACAAAAAAAAATTTAATTTAAAAATTATTATTTTTAATAAATTTCTAACCAATGCAAGCCCAAAAATGCAATGCAGAAATATTGACAGTGAAATATAGTACAAGAGACAAGATGGTCACTGCTTGAGATTCACATGTAAATTACATTTTCATACTGTTGACAAGTTTAAATGAATATTTTCCAAAAGTAGTATATTTTTCATGAGTATATGTACCAAATTCGAAGATGTGCTTCCAAAAAGACGCATTGTTCCAAGAAATAAATAAACAAATGCACATATAATTAAATAAGTCAAAAAACGGCAGCCATATCCTGCGCCACATCTCCGATTTTCTTTACGCTTGATCAGTACAAAACGATTAATCACAAATATAACCGACACAACTCTGTTTTTGACACCCGTATCGACATCTCGTTCAAAATAAAACAGATTTATGTCAAAAAAAGCCCCAAAACAGAGCTCGGATCTAGACATTCCAGTACAGGATGCCACACATCGAGACACGCTGTAGGTTTTCCTCCTCAACGCTCTTCTAGACCACCAACAAACACCGAACCAAAACCAGCCTTCATTAGCGGATCAAAAAACGGCAACCATCATACACACCTTAATGTAACCCCAGGATACAGAGAGAAGGTAATTGGCCTCAGGCATTTTGGATTGTATTCAATCTGCCGAAATCCACAACAGCGCACTCCTATACCACGAAGGAAAAGAGCTAGAAGAGAGGCAGACGAAAGGGATTCTTCGGGTTGGAAAAAATGAAAAATCCCCTCTTCTCTCCTCTCCTACTCTGCTTGGTATGGATTAGTAGCTGAGGAGCAGATGCGAGCCGTCTTCTTGGCGGCTCTTGGGCAAACGGCTCCGGCGTTGACTCTCCATGGTTGCCGATCGGTGAGGGGGGCCGACGGAGGATGGGAACACCCGTCCTGGGCTCGCTGGAGGATGATGTTCCAGAGAGAGAGCGATGGCCGGAGCTGGAAGCGAAGCGGAGGGTCTGAAAGTGCCAATGAATTATGGAGGAGATGAAGGAGCAGTGGAGCAGAGGGAGGGAGGGATGTGGGAAAAAAACACTGGGATGCTCATCTGGCTGGAGGGGGGTCTTCCTCTGCTGGATTAGTGCCGCTCTGCTGCTGCAGTACGCTTGCACTCTTTCATCATGTAGCTCTGTCTCTCTTTCTCGCTCGCCCCCTCCCTTTCGCGTCTCTCCCCCAGTCTCGAGTCTGTCAGCCCCAGCAACATGCACCACAGCCACATATGATTTGACATAGAGATGGCAGAGGAGGGGGGAGTCCCACTTTGTTATGCAGGGGAAGGAAAAAGACATAGAACGACACAGAAAGAGGGAGGTTTTAGGATATCCTCGGCTTCATCATCGACTTGATGGGATTCCGAATAGAGTATAACTTTAAGCCTATTTGTGCCTGCTTTAGGATTGGTCTTTATTGCATTCCCATATTGAGTCCAGTGCTATTTTTATCGGATGGCGTATATGTTGGGGGAGAAGACCTGGATAATTGCCTCTCTTTGTCTTTTTTCGATGATATCAACACCCCCCACAACTCTCCCTCTCTCTATCTACATTGGAACACCAATTACACCAACATCCCAACGCCATGGCAACAGCGTCATGTGACACGGGCTGCCGCTGAGGCTTCCCTCCCTCCCTCCGAAGCCTCCAAAGATGGCTGACCAGAAATCACGAGGACACCACTGCGTCTCAATAACACCTGCCAAATCAAGCCCCGATTTATCAGAACGGGGCGGAGGCAGGCAGCCAAAATCGATAAGCAGTCCTTGATACAGCTAATGCAGGCACAGTCCACTGACAGGGAAAACCCTTGTTGGAAAAAAAAAAGATTAAAAAAAACAAGCTAATTAGGACGGTGATCAGATGATTAAGCGTCGAATGAGCATTTTAAAAGCAGCAGATCAGACTGTTGGACTTGCCTGTGATGGATAAATTTTTTAAGCAAATAGACAGACAAGGTGGAATTTACTCTGAAACTATTTTTTACACAGAAATGGCTGGAAAATGATACAAATAATTACAAAGAAAGAGCAACACACTGAAATAAACCCAGACTTTTGGAGTAGTAAGACTGATGTAGAACTTTCCAGGTGAAATTATTACCTAATAATAATTAATAATCATTTCTTAAGTTAGCCTCAGCTTTTAAGAGCTGAAAGAATTCATTCACTGATTTGGACTATCCAAACTGTGAAATGCGTGTGTTTGTGTGCCTTCGTGAGAAAAAGAGTGTGGGAGGGTGAAAGGGAATGAGGGGAGAAAAAGAACGATGGAGAATGGTGGAGAATCTCTGCATTATGCTGCAGTGGGGGTTCCTCGCGGTGTGTGAGACGTCTAGTCGGAGCTGTAAACAACTCTGACACATCAAAGATGGCTTACATTTCTTCGTATCATCCATATCAATAAATCCATGCAAGAGGCTCTACAAACCCTGTGAGAAACATAGCCATAGGGGGTAAATGTGCACTGCCTTTTGCTCTGAGAGGAGTAAAGCGTGAATGAAGGAAATTTCATTCTCAAAGAAGAAAGAATCTTGATTCATGCTAACTGATCTCATTAGTTAACAAATATTCCTAGTGTAATGCAACGCATTTAGATACAATTTACAGGACTCTATTTGTATGTGCTGTAATTTGTTTGTCATCACATTTAAATGTGATTTTAATACAAATTTTCTCTACTCAGTATCCTAGTGTACTTTGGACGAGATCCTAGTGTATCCTAAAATGAGCAAATATGAATGAGCACCACAGCAAAATATGCATAATGTAATCATTTATTTGTACAATAATTGTTGAGGTTTGATTTAGCACGTTTTTAGATTGGAATAATTAGCTAGTGGATGCTATTTTACTGTCTCCACTAGTGGGCAGTATAAACCAACAGATGTTAAATGAGATAGATTAGCTCAGTCACCTCTTACTGTTTGCCGGTGGCATGTTCAGTCAGTTTGTACAGTCATTATGACCTTGTCTAACATATCAATGTATTTGATTGTGGGACAGACGAGTTAATCAATCGTCAAAGTAAATTTCACTTTTCATCTGTCCTCTATCAGTCGAGCCAGTCAAAATTGGTTTTCTAGTTTAGTGTCTTTCTTAAAAGAGAAAAAAGAAAAATCTAAATGTCTTGTGTACATCATCAAGTGGGGGAAAACCCTCGCTTGTTTTTTTGGTCAGAAACTGTGGGAGTTTTGAGTGCACTGAATGATGTCACCCGAGAAGCACATAATTGCAAAATCTGCAAATTCTAAACAGCCATTGATATATGATGATGGCTGGAAGGAGACTTTGAAAGACTGTGACGCACATCGAGATGACAAACAGGTTCTCTGGTATATTAGACTGGTATCATCAATAATGACATAACAGCTTCTGAAGAAATCATCCGCTCTTTGTGTGCCAACCAACACTGCCTGAGGACACAAGCCCAACGTTTCACTTCCTCGAAATTTGTCAATGCGTATATGTACTTGAAAAATCAACATGCTACAGTAGGAAGAGGGTGAATTAATAAATCAGTTCTTAAATAACAGATTAGATGTGCATTACATCCACAAAATGAAGAGCATTTTAAAACAATAAAGAAACTCACACTGTTACAAAAAGACAAAGACTATGAGGTGATCAGAAAAAAGTCAGCAAAAATAAAACTACTAAAAATGAACATTTGCAAAACTATTTCAACTCATGCAAGTTGATTACTGGAGCTCAATCTACAACCGAACTCATTTGAAGGAACGTTTTCAATGCGTACAGACTTTTGGCTTTTTATTCAATAGATGTGGGGCTGCACAATAAATCCTCTTTAAGTTATAACTTTAAGACCACAGCTTACACGACCATACCATTTCATCCACACAACCCCACATGTAACTTTTCAACACAAAGCACTGTGCAAAAAGTTTCCAAGCACTCACTTTTTACCCATCAAGCACACTTATCAGAATTCAGAATAAAAACTACACAAAAACTACAGAAAAAAAGTTGAAAAACTGCTTAAAAAACAACAGATAACTCCTCGAAAAGTTCACCAAGTCCCATTCAATGAAGAAGAACAGTGCACCAACAACTTTTAAAAGCATAAAACAAGGGAACTCACCTTTTCCCAACAGTTAACTTTTCCAACCTTTTTCTGTTCTTTCTTCTCAAAGCAGCAAGCTCCCATTTTAAGTTTTAAGAGTTGAGTTTTCTACGTCCTGTTAGCTGTGAATGTGTCACCTTGACTGTCTCGAGTCTTAAGGTTTTGGCGTTTGAGAGACGCAATAGTATTACTGACTAAGTTTGAGCTGTGAGCGCTGACTACCCTTCTGTGTGTGAGTGTGTCACTGTATACACACTCCCCCTCTCACCACAGCACCGCCTCCTGACACACACACACACACACACACATACATATACACACGACTTCTTACCCCATTGCAACATAGTTTATAGGGTAAACAGTGTGCTCTGGAGTCAGATCAAGCATACTGATGGGATCTCTTGGAGTCATCAAGGCAAACACACACTCACACTCACAAACGCAGATCTGAGAGAAATCTGGAATTACACATCACTAAAAAGGCAGTTTTAAAACAAAATTATAAAGATTACAACTTTAATGTCCCAACTGCTGCTTCTAGACAGCAATGAGATTTTAAAAGGATGACAGAAAACCCTTAAGCATGATTTTTTTCTCCAGAAGGCTTAATCTTTTATGTTTCAATTAAACTTTAAGGTGACATCAAATTAAATTAGGGAAAGAGCCATGTGCACATTCTGTAGTTAAAACAAGGTTAATGTTTTATTCTGGGCATATTTGTGTCTGGCTGAGTGCAATGAAGACAAATATTTAATATATTTTTGACATTGTTTCTGTAAAACTATATGCACACACACATACACACATGCAAAAAATGACTTTGAATGCATTTTTGCATGCAGTATTTGAGATTTTACTAGAAAAATGTTTTTTGTTAGTTTAAACATTTGCTCTACAACATTTTTAATACATGTATGTATATATGTATGTATGCCACAGTGGCGTAGTGAGTAGCACGTTTGCCTCACAGCAAGAAGGTCGCTGGTTCGAGCCCCGGCTGGGTCAGTTGGCATTTTTGTGTGGAGTTTGCATGTTCTCCCCGTGGTTGCGTGGGTTTCCTCCAAGTGCTCCGGTTTCCCCCAAAAGTCAAAAGACATGCGGTACAGGTGAATTGGGTAGGCTTAATTGTCCGTAGTGTGTGAATGCCTGTGTATGGATGTTTCCCAGAGATGGGTTGTGGCTGGAAGGGCATCCGCTGCATAAAAAATATGCTGGATAAGTTGGCGGTTGATTCCGCTGTGGCGACCCCGGATTAATAAAGGGACTAAGCCGACAAGAAAATGAAATATATATTTACACATGTATTAAAAATGGTGTAGAGCAAATGTTTAAACTAACAAAATACATTTTTCTAGTAAAATCTCAAATACTGCATGCAAAAATGCATTCAAAGTAAATTTTTTGCATGTGTGTATGTGTGTGTGTAAGTATTTGTCTGCATTGCACTTAGCCAGACACAAATATGCCCAGAATAAAACATTAACCTTGTTTTAACTACAG
>CAIGQQ010034734.1:726759-743730 GCA_903798035.1 Danio albolineatus | reverse complement strand
AACGTAACGTAACGTAACGTAACGTAACGTAACGTAACGTAACGTAACGTAAATGGAAAAAAATTATAATAAATAAGCAAGCCTATTTTTGCCCCCAAATTTTTTTGGTTATTATTGTTTGTCTCACTTTTTCTTATACTTTACTCCTACTTATGTATATTTGAGAAAAAATTCCAGAATTGTTCATAAAAAAAAAAAAATAGTCAGAATAGTGAGATGAAAAAACTGAGATAAAAACATTTATGCTACACCATAAACAAGCCTTCACAAATGCGTGTGTGCATCATTTTAAATATATATCTCCAAGTCAGCACTGTTGTATTCTTTTGTTGTAAAACGTAATAATTATCATTCCAATATTTTACGTCAGAACCAACACGTCCTTGTTTGTGTGCAAAGAACCAGCTCAGGTCAAGCGTAAATGTGATACTTAGACACAAACAGACAGATAAACAGACAGATACATAGATATACAAAGATACAGACAGATAGAAAAATAGAGACAGACTGATAGATGGGTGTATCGTTGCGTAATTAAATTTTTTTTTGCTTATATTGTGACTTTTTATCTCACATTTTTAAAAAAATTTTTAAATTCCTAATAATGAATATCTGAGATTAAACCTTAGAAATTCATTCATTCATCCATTCGTTTTCTTTTTGGCTCAGTCTCTTTATTAATCAGGGGTCGCCACAGCGGAATGAACAGCATATGTTTTACACAGTGCAGTTTACTTCCAGCTGCAACCCATCACTGGGAAAAATCTTTTAAATCTTTTAAAAAACTATTAAAATAGTGAGTTATGAAATTTAGATAAATTTTTATTTTGTGACAGAAATAAGTGAAAATAAATAATAAATAATAAGAAAAATGAAAATAAATAACGTAAATAAATAAATAAATAAATATTTTTCTTCCTCAGAAATAGTTGTTTTTCTTCTAATGTAAGCCTTAATTATTCAGATATTTCATGCAATAATTAACACGTCTTTGTGTGTGAAGAACCTGACAAGTTAGAGATGTGATTGACAGACAGACAGACAGATAGATTAGTTGTGGTTTAATTATAAAAAGAAAAGTGATTGAGCCTTATTATCTCTCAAATCTGACTTTTTAATCTTCTAAGTATGAATATTGTTTGTTATTCAGAACTGTGAAAAAAAAATTGAAGTTTTTTTTTTTTATGAATGAAGGAAATAAGATTCAATGAGCATGCAAGTCTGTATCATGTTTCCCAGTAAGCACCTCTGTTTTCTTCTGTCATAACTCTTGTAATTATCATTCCGATATTTGACGTCACAAGTAACACGTCTTTTGTTTGTGTGAAAAACCTGACAGCGGCAGTTCAGGTCAAGCGTAGGTGTGGTTTTAGAAGAAGAAGTATAAGCATTTGGGTTTTGCAGCCACAAAATGGGTTTGCATGAGTGTCGTTGAAAGTCACTTCAAGTCGCAAATAACACATCATCTCTTGAAGTTGTTTGAAGGTGTTAAAGTGCGTGTGAGCTGTCGGATGTGGTGTGTGTGTGTGTGTGTGTGTGTGGTAACAGCTGTGCGTCTCTGTCTTCCTGATGCGTAGTATTGAGAATCAGATTAGGAGCATGTGCTTACATGTGTCATTTTTCCTTTCTCTCATTCCCTTCATCTCTGCCCCTCCTGAATTCACGAGCAGTGTCTAAACGCTTAGTCAAGCTGTGGAAGGATAAACTATAGCATTTCCAATAAAGAGGAAGCATGAAGTCTGACGTAAGCTCAATTCTCAATGGGCCTACTAAGAACTACACTTCCTCTGGTTCTGATTGTAAGATGAGAGACAGAGAGAGATAGTGAAAGAGAGAGAGAAAGAAAGAAAAAACAAAGAGTTGGGGAAATTCTGGAAAACCTTGTTTGTAGCCAAAGGACATTGAGAAACAGCGTAACAGATGTGTTTCTCTCTCTGCGAATAGGGGGGGAAACAGATCAAGTAAATACTGTATATTCAATGCTATCTTATGGCAATTAGTAACTTTTTGATTCAGTGGCTAATTCATATCAATTCGTTCGATCAAATTTGTACAATTTAGTACGATTTGCTCATCACCTGATGACGGTTGGGTTTAGGGGTGAGGTTGGGTGCCACGCCTCCTTTTTAACATATTCGTACGACTCAACTCGCACGAATTCGAACTAATTAGTCAATAAACTGGCAAAATGTAAAATACTTACGTTTTCTTGTGAGATCAGGCTGGTATATTGTAGATTAAAAACAGTTATGTGCAATTATTTAGCGATGACAGGCTTTTAAGAAAGTGGATAATGGAAAGCTAAACAATAATTATATAATTATCCTCAACTAAATAAAATAAAATAAGTAGTAAATTTAATTTACTACAATAAACATTTATTAATTTTTAATAAAATTATTATAATGGATAAATAAACAAATCAGTGGATATATATATTTTTACATATATAATTCAGTGCTCATAATTGAGTACACCCCTCACAAATCTCCCTTTTAAATTAAAATTAATATATAGAATGCTTTACAATAATACATATGTGCTTGTACAGGATTAATCCAGTAGCAAAGCCAAAACTAGAACTAATCTAACAACAACAACAACATCAACAAAACCTTAAGATCAGAAGTTACTATATTGGGGTAAAATCTTAAATAAAATTTAAATAAACACGAAAAACCAATAAAAACATAAAATAAATATCAAATTAATAGAAATGTTGTGGTTTGTAATGTTCTTTCGCAATAATTTAAATGTATTATCTGTCTACTCCTAAAAAATGTTTGGTGAACAAAGTCTCATTTTAATGGGTATAACTGTTAAATAAATATTTTTGTTCAAATAAAATGTTTTGGCTGTATTTACTGAGAAATGTATAAAAATATTCATCTTCAAAAGAGGGTGTACTCATTTATACTGAGTACATAAGAGTCAGTTAACTAACAGTTATAACTAGGCCTACACGGAATCTGCGCGCGCAGAATTCCGCAGATTTGCGCAGATTTTTAGCCCATCATTGATTCTATTTATTTACTTGTGTAAATGTGTGTAAATGTATATTAATTCAGTTTTTAAATAAATTTTAGTAATAATATTGACTAATATGAAAATATTCATATGATTTATTCACAATACAGTTTGTAAAGTATTTGTATTTGTATTTTCTGTCTTTTAGTAGAGATTTTATATGAGAGGCTTGCTTCGTTTATCAAATAAAGTGGATCTTATTGGATTTGCATTGTAAACATTGAATATAAGTTAAAAAGGTGTTACGTTTATTTAATATATTAAGGTTTTATTAATGATACTCCCAAAATCAATCCGCAGATTTTTAACAAAAATTTGCGCGGAAATAGCTAAAAATGTCTGCAGATTCCGTCTGGCCCTAGTTAACGTTAACAAAATATACAGTACAAAACAGAACAAGTGTATACATACAATTTCTTTTAACACTCTAAGTACCTAAAACTTTATCTCATTTGCTGTTGTTGATTTTAGAAAGAAGTGTGTATGATTATACACATATCTATACTGGCGGCCCTACGGTGTGAACCTAACAGTGAAATATTACCCAAGAGCTCATTTAGCAATATGTAAGCACGTGAGGACAAAAAGTGCCACTGAGTTTTGTAATACTGTAAGTTTTTTCCAATCCCCAAACACTCAAACTCAACTCAAAACACAACAGACTCAGTTCTTAGCCTAAAGTGATTTACAGAATAATCTTTTTTTTTCCCCCCTAGCAAATGTGAAACAAAGATGACACTGTGCTCATTTATGATGCAAGAACCTCTCTCAACAGATGCTACACACTTTAAATGCAACATAGAGCATCATACAACTATGCAACGGGACATTCCCCCGCTTCATTTTATGGCGGTTTAGTCTCAACATGGCCATTTCTGAGAAGCCCTGCACTGGTCTGAATGAAATGTTTTCCATTAGGAGGCAGAAGCCACTGTTTTGGCTCTGAAGACTTCAACAACAGACACATTGAATAAACGAAAAGCGCTGGAAAAGACCGCAGTCAGACGACCAGACCACATGAATGGGAGTCCTTCGCACAAGTTGAAACGAGCGCTTGTTGAATTGGCCATCTCAAACCACACAAAGCACGAGACTTTGAAGCTGCATTTTCAAAAGTGAAATGGGCCGCCAAAGAGCAATGAGTTTTGCTGAGGGCCAAGTATCTTTCACAAATAAATTAAGGTTCGAATAAGTTCAAAATAATTCAGCTGCATCCAACTGCAGTTTAACACGGTCTGTGATACAAACTTGGCGCCGATTTCAATGTGTGTGGGCGTGAGAGAGACAGGGACCAGGCAAAATCCTCCCAAATTACAAGGCCTGCGTGTTGAAAAACAGCCCCCTCGGTTTGTCTTTCTCAATCACAAAGCTGCCTGTCTCCATCTCCAGATCTCTTCCAGAATGTACTCCGCTCTCATTTACGAGGGCGCGCTTCAGAATCAAGAACTAAAGCGGGGCAAAATAGCTGCCAAGAGCAAAATTATAGGATAGGGCATGGCACGCAAGCAACAGTGGTCTGAAACTCCTTCCCAATCGCGATCCAAACCCTTCTCCTCATTCTGAACTTATTCGTTTAGTTACGGTCTAAATTGCCCTTCACCGCTGCACACATCTGCTTGCTCCAGGTTTAAATCTTTGCAGTGGTTGCTCTTTATTTTGATGGTTCCCTTCAAAAATTCTCTTGATTATAAGTAATGTTTTAATTGTAAAACTTTTAGCTGAGTATTAGTAAACTTTTAGATTAGGGTTAGTTTTAGTTTAGTGTAACTGTTGGCCAAATGGCACACTAAACACTTCAGCAGATTCAAAGTCTTCCTCTGATTGGCTGATTTTTACTTGATTTCTGTGGGGGACATCTTTGACAGTCCACATGCAAACAACATAATAAATCAAATATTTTTAAAAAAACTGGGTATTACTTTAATTTAATGATCAATTTTGCACATTTTCTTGACAAAATTAAATTACAACTACACTGTAAAAAATCCAACTTACAAATTGTTAACTCTGTTTAAAATTGTAAGTTAGGCAGACATATTTTTGAGTTGAATTTTCTCATAAAAATGACTCAACTTCATGTTTGGAACTGTTTGTCCAATGAAAGTAAAAAATTCAGTTGAGGAGACTTTAAATTTTGATTTCTCCATATCTTCAAAAAATAAAAAGTTGAGTTAATTTAAAATTTTAAAGCAACCGGCTGCAAAGAAATTTTGAGTTTATTAAGCTTCAGTGTTTGAAGTTGAGCCAAATTATTCCGTAATGTATAATTGACTTGTCGGCGCCAGTAGTGTAGTGGTTAGTGTGTCGACACGGTCAACTTAAAAAAACTCAACTTCAACCACTGAAGCTCAATAAACTCAAAAAGTTTTTGCAGCCGGTTGCTTTAAAATTCTAAGTTAACTCAACTTTTTATTTTTTACAGTGTACAGTTGGACAGTGTGCTATAACAGTGTGGTATAACAGTGTGGTATAACAGTGTTTTTTGTAGACAATCGAAACAAATATTGCTCAAGGAGGCTAATTATTATAGGAAATATGGTCACACTTTACAATAAGATTCATTAGTTAATGTCAATTAATGCATTTACTAACATAAACAATGAGCAATACAGTACATTTACTGCAGTATTTGTTCATGTTAGTTAACGTTAGCTAATGAAAATACACTTTCAGTGCATAACTGATGTTCACAAGCATGGACTTGGATGTTAATAATGCATTAGTAAATGTTGAATTATGATTAATAAATGCTGTACAATTGTTTTCATGATTATTTCGTGTTAGTAAATGCATTAACTAACGAACCTTATTGTAAAGCGTTACCGGAAATACTGTGGAAAATGTCCTTGCTCTGTTAAATATCATTTAGGAAATATTTAAAAAATAAAAAAATTAAATATTCACAGGAGGGCTAATCGTTTTGACTTCAATTATATATTCTGACTAATTCTCAGTTTGCATGTTCTCCCCATGTTGGCGTGGGTTTCCTCCGGGTGCTCCAGTTTCCCCCACAAGTCCAAAGACATGCAGTATACTGTAGGTGAATTAGGTAGGCTAAATTGTTCGTAGTGTATGAGTGTGTATGGATGTTTCCCAGAGATGGGACAGCTGAAAGGGCATCCGCTACGTAAAACATATGCTGTATAAGTTGGCTGTTCATTCCATTGTGGCGACCCCAGATTAATAAAGGGACTAAGCCGAAAAGAAAATGAATGAATGAATGTTCCCGTTTACAACAATGTAAACGAATATTCATCAAAATGCTGTATTCTTAAAAGTACAGTATGTGAAGTTCATAGCATAAGTTCAAAATGAACAACTCGCTGTTTCTCAGTTATATTAAAGATTGGTTCAAGAATGAACCGCCACTAATAAGCTATTTAAAAGATGCTTCAGGCAGCAAGTGAAATCTGAAAGAGATAATTATCTTGTTTGTTGACTGAATATGGTAATAATCCATGCCTGACTGAATTTGTACGGTTTCAGTTCCAGCTTCTTCCTGTAAAATACTTAAACAAGAAGGGGATATTACATGCACACTGTACAGTATGTGGGCAACTATGGAGGAACATGTCTTGTAAAGGACTGACAAAGCAGTTAAATGATTAAGTTTTATATTGGTTTGACAAGAACTTCTTTCTGGAGTTAAAAAGTGGAGGTATCTGCTCCAAACTGATAACCAGATTACCAGTTAATGAAGTAAAGGCCTTTAGTACAACTTACTACAGTTGTATTTGCTGTAATAGTATTCTTGGTACTGATGATGGGTGTTTTAGTGGAAATGTCCATGAGAATACATAAATCAAAAACATACGAAATTACTACAAGGTCACATGCTGAAAATGTTGCTTTGCAGGACTAAGGTTTAGTACAGTAGAATACTGTAAGTTGGCATGTAGATGGAAAGTTAAATTAGGTCAGTAGAATGTCTTTCAGGGGAGAAAATCAATTGTTGGTAGATTATAAGTGGACAGTCTAGTAATACTCTCATGACTTCTAGCCAATGTTATAATTCTGATGAGGTCCACCAATATAAAATGTTAGCCTTGCAGTTATATAGACAGGAAAGTTATAAATGCACATGGACCTAGAAAACAACTGTGGATATTAACAAAAGCTGCATAGTTAGCTCTAAAATTGTGGTTTCACTGATAAAAATTTATTTAGTTTAATAGGAATCCATGCAAATGCAAATTCGATGTGCAGATGAACGATGTCAACATGCAAACTTTGTAGTGGATTCAATCTGGTCACAAGGATGTGCATGCACCTTTCATTACTGACAGCATCTCTTGTAACCCGGTATTGAAACCTTCAACCTTCTGCTGAATAAAAAAATTGATTTTGAAGAATGTTGGCAAACAAAGTTGATGATATCCATTGAAACAAAAATCTTTTAAGTTTTTACTTTTAAGTTTAAGTAAAAATCAGTTTAAGTAAAATTAAGAGCAAGTAAATTGTGATTTTTTTAAAAAAAAAAAACTTTTTTAAAAAAATCTATAAGTCTTAATCAATTATTATGTGCACTTTTATCCCTAAAGCCAGTTCTACGAAACCTCCAGCACTATTTTTTTTCAGAAGATCATGACATTGAGATAAACATTCTGTGATAATGACAGCTGTTCGCATAGCTTCACTAAGACCTACGGTCCTCTGTAGTAAAAGCTGCATGTGAAAACACCATACTTGATAACATGTTTTCATAACTTCAGTTGAGTGTTTGCAATAAATTGACTCTGTAGTTGTGGGATTATTACTCACGCTGCATCAATTAAAGCATTTAAATCTTCTGTTTATAACGCAATGCTGTTAGTATTTCTTGGGTTTCTTTTTCATGGGTGTTTTTAAAAATTTTCGCATGAGAGCGCTTTTCTGGACTTCAGGTGAGATTTACTACTGATCACACAAAAGTGCTTCCCTGACAAGATGTTCGTGACAATCCCAGCCTTGCTCAATCACATGTACGATTTCATTTCAACTAATCACCCTCCCCTAATTGAAAAAACCCTGTTGACAGAGGCATTTGGAAATTTCCAAATTTGTTTCGAATTGATGAGTAGCATTCCAAGAGTCAAGTCAGTTCATTGAGGGGATCGGGGGTAAGCGACCACACAACATCCAAACTTGTATTCACGAGGCCCTAGGCGGTTAAAGCGAACATACACACACAGGGAAGGCTTTGTCCTTTCACCTGGCCTGAACCCTGCCACCAAAGTCTAGAGTATTGACAGACCTCAATGGGGCTGTTGTCAGTACCTCTGTGACCCATTCCAACCCCATTACCATAGACTAGGAAGCCAACATAACCCAATTAGTTCTAACTTTTGTCAGGTTTGGTTTTTCTTTCACTCCTACATTTACTGGAACAGCTAATGGAGATTCCTGAAGCAATATGGGGTCAGCGGCACATGATGATGTGTGATGTTAGAAGAAATTCAGCATGGTTTTAATGGATACCAGATGGACTTTTAATGCTTTTGGGATCATGGCCAGATAAAGGGCGAAATCAATTTTTAAGTAACCGTTATGATGTCCTACCCACAAGAGATGAGCATTATGGGCTCATACCATATGAGCATGTTTGTCACTGTGCATCACTGATACTTTATTCTGAAACTGAATGTGACTCGCAATTAAAATGTGTTTGTTTTTATAACTTTACAAAACTGAAATATTTCCTTTTGGCCGCATTAAATCACAACATCAGGAGGCATTGCCCTTCAAGCGCAAAAAATGTCATGTGGATTTCACCCAACATTTCAGTTCACGTGTAACTTCAGCTGTGTTCAATAAACAAATCCATATGAATGAATGAACTGGGTTGGAAAAAAAACACTGGTGGAGGGGGGATTGGGAGGAGACCACTCATTACCAGCTGAAAGTCGAAAACTATTTTACAGCTCACATGGCCATAAAACAAACCTGCGGACATCATGGTCGCCACCACTTGGGTTTTTCTTTCCCTTCGATCGTCAGGGAAACAGGATGGATAGGATATGTTAGGTGCACAGGAGAGGAAAACGGAAAGATTAACGATCAAGTCAGACATCAGCATGTCTATATCATATCATCATCCTAATCACCTGTGATTTCCCACAATGAGATAATGTCAACCAATTAAATAAAGGTTTAGCTAAATACTAAAAACATATTACTTAAGGTCTTACAGTACATATTCAAAGTCTATAACAGCGTTTCTGATCAAATTTCAGACTTTTTAAGACCATTATGAATTAAAATTTATACTTACACAGGGCTAAATGCTAAGGAAAGCTATGGATGCATTAAAACATCTAATTTAGTTATTTCTTAGCCATATATTTCAAATATTCTGTCAAAACAGGTAAATTCTAGTTATATGTAATTTTTTTTAGCATGTTTTCAATTTTTAAAAAATACAATAAACTCAATTTATTGCACAACAGTCTGTAGAGGTCAGTGTCTTCACAAAATAACTTTAAAAACATGAAGAATCTTTAACAAATATTTTTGTGCTGGTGCCAATAGCCTTGTGGTGAAGTGTGCCGACATACAGAACTGAGGTGCTCATGGCAACCCGAGTTCGAGTCTCGGCTTGATGTCCTTTTCCGATCCTGTTCCACTCTCTCTGCCCTCCTCACTTTCCTGTCTAAACTTTACTCGCCAATACAATAGGGGGGGAAACTATGAAATAATTATATAAAAACAAATATTTTACAAAGATGTAAGATAATTAAACTACAGTATATTAGTAAATAGAGTTAATAAACTTTTGTCACAAGTTTGGGCTGGCACCATGGCTCAGTGGTTAGCACTGTTGCCTCACAGCAAGAAGGTTGCTGGTTCGAGTCTTTCTGTGTGGAGTTTGTATGTTCTCCTCGTGTTAGCGTAGGTTTTCTCTGGGTGCTCCGGTTTCCCCCACAGTCCAAAACACTTGCTCTTTAAGTGAACTGGATTAGCTAAATTGGCAGTAGCGTATGAGTAGTGTGTCGGTGTTTCCCAGTACTGCCTGTAAGGGATTCCGCTGCGTAAAAAAATGCCAGAATAGTTGGCGTTTCATTCCGCTGTGGCGACCCTGATGATCAGAGTCTAAGTTGAGGAAAAATGAATGAATGTTGAAAAGGTTGGATGGATTGTTGGTGAGTGAATCGGTGTTGGCCTGACTGGGTAGCTTTACATGGACAAAGGAAAATTAAGACCAGTTTAAAATTATGTTTAACCTATAGTGCTTGAGTGTCCATGCGTGGACAGCACATTTTTGCTCTTAAGTGGCTATTTAAAATACTTTGAATGTTTTATATTTTGTTACAGACATACAGTGTCATCCTGCAATTGTTTTGCAGCATATGAAATGTCCCAAACACTATTTTTTACTTTCCAAAAAAGGCAAAAAAATATTTTTTACTCTCTGATAGTCAAAGCTAGTTACAAAAATATATGTTAAATGAGCATTAAGAAAAAGACAGGAAAAATATTTATGTAAATTCAGACCACGAGTCCACATATATGGATATACTTTTTCTCTAAAAGTACATAATATCAAAGATGATACTTAGGTTTTATTATAATTGGGTTCCAATAAGCCCAAATAGCAAAGAGAAATGAAGAAATGCATGTGAAAAAAACACCCTGGGCCTTAAGACGTTTTGGTTAAAGGTACTCAGTCTATTAACTAGTCCTGCTAAACACAGAAAGGTTTTTTTTTAAGCAGAATTATTTTGCTTGGCAAAAAGTTGGAGTATCCTTGATAAATAGACATTTTTAGAATTTATCACAGTCAATTTAGAACTTTAAAATTGTGTTTTTAAAATTTAAGACATTTTAAGACTTAACACCCTGCGGACACCATGTAAAAGCATTTTTTTTATGAGATTCATTGCACTTTTTCACATTTGTGTATTTATAATTCATTCCTTTTCCTTTGGCTTAGTCCCTTAATTCCTCAGGGGTCGCCACAGTGGAATGAACCGCTGCAACTCAACACTGGGAAACATCCATGCACACTCATTCACACACATACACTGCGGCCAATTTAGCTTACTCAATTCACGTATACTGTATGTCTTTGGATTGTGGGGGAAACTGGAGCACCCGGAGGAAACCCATGCCAACACGGGGAGAACATGCAAACTCCACACAGAAATGCCAACTGAGCCAGCTGGTACTCAAACCAGCGATCTTCTTGCTGTGAAGCGACAGTGCTAACCACTAAGTCACCGTGCCACCCAAAACCCTAATCAATAAAAGTTCAATACTTTGAAATGTAAATCAAACAGCACTGGTTCAATGAATAATAACTGTATATGGCTCTCATTTCATTCATTCATTTTCTTTTCGGCTTAGTTCCTTTATTAATCCGGGGTCACCACAGCAGAATTGAACCGCCAACTTATCCAGCATTTGTTTTACGCAGCGGATGCCCTTCCAGCTGCAACCCATTTCTGGGAAACACTGTTACACTTTCATTCACACTCATACACTACGGACAATTTAGCCTTCCCAATTCACCTATACCACATGTCTTTGGACTTGTGGGAGAAACCGGAGCACCCGGAGGAAACCCACGCAACCACGGGGAGAACATGCAAACTCCACACAGAAACACCAACTGACCCAGCCGAGGCTCGAACCAGCGACCTTCTTGCTGTGAGGCGAACGTGCTACTCAATACGCCACGGTGGCGCCTGTATATGGCTCTGGAAGATATAATTACTTTTACAATCCTGTACCATATTTGCGATTAGCAGCCTGCCAAAGTAATGCCTGTGAACATGAAAAAAGCCCCCATGAAAAAAAAAGAATCCCTGAACAGATTTTAGTAACCCATCAAATCGAACAGTCCTTAATTTCTTTAACGCACAATTTGGTGACAATCATGTCATGAAATAAATATACGCTTACAATGTGTAAATGAAGTGTGTGAAAAAAAGTGAAACAGGTATGACCTAGGTACAATAATACACTGTGAAGGTGGTTTACAAGGACAAGCCCTGCGCCATCAACTCACAACTTAAAAATTATACTTAATGATACAATCTTTTGACATTCGAAATTTGGCATAACTTTTCTGTAAGGGTTGGGTTTAGGGGAAGGGTAAGGTCATATAATAAGGGGATTTTACAGTGTAAAAAACAATACGCCTATGGAGAGTCCTCATAAACCACATACACAAGTATGTGCGTGTCTGCAAATGTTAGATTTGGCAGGGTCTGTGCTAACCTGAGATTTATGTCCAGTTTTGTACAGCATATCAAAACAATGATGACTGTGAGGAAGTTTTTGTGAGTGTGTGTTTTGAAAAAACAATATTCACGTGAGGTTGTAAAAATATGGGTGTGTGTAATTAATGAGAAAATGACTCTTTCGTCTGGACTAATCCTTTAATCAAGCTATGAGAAGAAGAATAGCTCAGTGGCTGATGTGATGCATCAAGCGAATGTTTCTCATAAATGGATGTGGAATGAAAGTCTTACAACCAAACCAGTTAGTTCACCTGAATCGACATAAACAACTTCCACAAAGTTGACTCACACATGTTTGTATTTGTGATTTATTTCCCCATTCTGAATATTCTGAGAAGGAAATAAAACCTTGAGCCAGCAATGTCATTTTCGTCTCGGTTCTTTTAAATAAGCGAAGACTGTTTTCCCCAGCTGTCCACGGGAGATTTAAATCTGATTAAAATACCCAAACAAAAGCATCTACTCCTAACTCTTTCTCTCTCTTTGAGCTTATTTGAAGACATGCAGGCCATTTGGCAGGGTTGTTGGTTGGGGAAGGGCAGTTTGTCTGCTTTATGGCTGTGCTGACGTCAATGGCATAACTCAAATAGTTAGCAGGGTGCTTGCTCCCAGCCTTCAAACACTGCACCACAGCAGAGCCAATGCGAAAACCCGAGACAGACTTCTCTCGGCTCACATCTGTTCTTCTCATCCAAAATCACTCATCCCAGATTTGCTTACACATTAATCAACACTGCTGTCTGAATAAAGCCGGCTGCTGGAATCGATATAACAAAAAAGGAGAGTGCGTGCGTGCGTGTTTGTGTGCATTGAAAACATAAGACGCTAATTCTTGAGTGAATCTTTTTCGTTTGAGATTTGAAAGCCTATAAATTGTCAAAAGACTTTTTCAAATCATCAGATTCATTCTAGCTGGCTCCAACACTTGACAGAGTCTATGACCCATTATATCTCCATCTTTGTCACTTAAGCCCTGTGAGTAAAGATAGCAGAGTGTTTTTGAAGCATTGACCTCTTGTTCCTATTGGCTTGAGGGACTGGGCTTGGACTTGTAAAGACACTAAAGTCATGGAGATAAAAAGGCTTTCGAGTTGCACTGAATTCTACACAACGGCAGACACAAAAAGAAAATGGTTATGTTGTTACAGGCAAGTAAAATTAATGTTTTTTAAGCAGTGTTACAAAATTTGTCGGTTAAATTTGTTTGTTGTTCTTGCAAATACGGAAATCAGCAAGCCAGGGCTGGTATATACACCAAAGGATTCAACTCAAGACCGGCACTAAATTTCAAAAGACCAGCAAAATAATAAAACAGTAACAAGTCACTTCATAAAATATCAAAAAACGCTAAATAAAGACTAAAAGTAATGCTAAAGTATAAAAAAAAAATATTATTTTCAAAGAATTTGCAGCCATTGAAAAAGTAGGGTCAATTGTATATGTACAGTTTCTCATCATTTCAAAGCACTGTCAATGACTTTTTTTAGTTCTCTAGTCTAGAGATGTTTTATATTTTCATATTTCATGACCAAAGGAACCCTGTGTAATGTCTTTGCCCACCCACTTCTTATGTGAAACTGAGACTGATGGTAGAGGGTCTGGTTTACATCAAAACCTTAATTGGGGAAGGACCGCCTAGAAGGCCGTATGACTGACAGGACGAGCGACCAGTCACACTTTATTTGTTTAAGCACCATGTTTTGTGGTATCGAAATTTCTAATTAGTCTCTGTAATAATATGTGTGCCTACAATAACAAACCGATGTGCGTCAGTGCCTCAAGTGATACTCTTTGAGTCTATGTAGTGTACGTCAAACACTTTTGAAAAATGTTTAGGTAATCCCAGTAAACATCACTGTCATATGCTTAAAAATCCCAGCTTTCTTTTTCACAGTGATGTTTTGATGTCACATCTTTCTTTTTGACCTTTCATGCTAATCCTGTAGAATTCACCGACGGTTTTGAAACTCTAAAGTGTTCGCCATTTTTTGGTGCCTTATAGATTATCAGATAACAGAAAGATATTTTTATTTTACAGAATTTTACAGAAAAACAAAAGCAAAACATCCTCTACCTCTAAATCATTAGTGGGAGGTAAACAGATCACATCCAAACATGCAAATGAGTTCATTCAAATTCATACAAATTAACTACCAACTTGCCAAAATGTAATATTGCTTATTACAGTTATTATTGCTTACATAACTATCATGAGAATGTATTTGTCAATGGCAAAAAAAAAATGAAGTATGAGGCATGCAAAGCGGAACCAGAACACAGATGCAGCCCACAAACATTTTATGCAAATCATATTTGCATACTTAATACCATTGAATAGTATCATCAGTTCACTACACACTGTACTCATTTCTAAAATATTTGACAATTAAAATGGTAAATCTATATTATATTCGTATATCTAAATAATAAAACAACAGTATTATTATTATTATTATTATTATTATTAATATTATTATTATTATTATTAGTAGTAGTAGTAGTAGTAGTAGTAGTAGTAGTAGCATATAAACCTTATAGTTTAAAATAAATTTCTATTTAAAATAAAATAAACTTGTAAAGTTTAAAATAAACTTGTATTTCTAACAACACGCCATTTGTTTTGAAAAATTAGGTTTCTAAAAATGTACATACTACAGTTTGCAACATTTTCTGTTCTTGTTTTAGGACAACTTTGATCCAATTCAGATCATTTCTGCATTATTTCAATTTTATACATACATATAATTAAACACATAAATATTATATATGTTATATACATTCATTAATTTTTTTGTCGGCTTAGTCACTTCATTAATCCGGGGTCGCCACAGCGGAATGAACCGCCAACTTATCCAGCATTTGTTTTACGCAGCGGATGCCCTTCCAGCTGCGACCCATCTCTGGGAACATCCATACACACTCATACACTACGGACAATTTAGCTTACCCAATTCACCTCTACCACATGTCTTTGGACCTGTGGGGGAAACCGGAGCGCCCGGAGGAAACCCACGCAACCACAGGGAGAACATGCAAACTCCACACAGAAATGCCAAATGACCCAGCCAGGGCTCGAACCAGCGACCTTCTTGCTGTGAGGCGAACGTGCCACTCACTACGCCACCGTGGCACCCATGTTATATACATATTATGCATTATTTAGTGTAACTTAATTGCAGTTTCTACAATAAATGTCAACATTTACAAAAAAATGTCAACACATACACAAAGAAATTCTCTAAAATTCCTTGTACTTGGTGAAAACCATTTCTATAAAAGTATAACACATTAAATTCAACAGTAAACTGATGGGGAATGATGAGTTATATAATATTCCTTAGAGAGGAAGAGAGTTTGTTATTCTCTAGAGATATATCAGCATACAGTTTAGGGGCAACGTGTCTATAAAGATCCATAATGGTCCTTCAAAACGAGCATCCGAACAATCCAAGCTGACGTCAATGGTTAAGCGTACCTAACATTTATATAGGCATTTAAAAACGCCTGTCTTTAGACTGTGGCAGGAGGCTCATTCTTATCGCTCATACCATAATTCTTACATAGTGGAACAATGCGAGGTGACTATAAGAGTTTAGAGTGAATCCAGCTGCGGTTAACAACCAAATAAAAAATCATAAATGCCATCAGCTAGGATATCAATTCATCAATACACAACCCATAAGGCCATGACGCACATAACGTGTTACAAATCGCCAACAATCCCCTTTGTGCAAAAGAAAACACGCCCCTCGCTGGAGACCAGAGGTGTTTGAAAATATTATTGATGATGTCACGTCGTCTCTAGGGGTCTTGGGTGTATAAACAGTGCAGGGCAGGGATCTGAGGCCAGTTTGGCAGGCAGCAGTGGACCAGGGGCTTTGGGAAGAGAGTGTGGCATTCCACACTTTCACACACTGAATCAACACACACTCTAGACATCAGTCAGGCAGTCAGGCTGTGATGACATGCACACATTTCACACAAACACACATCAGTTCAGTCAGCTAGTGCTCAAATACCCAAGACAAATGCAGATACGGTCACGTACACACACACACACACACACACAAAGGCTCAAGAGAAACTGGGCTCCAGACTCTACTGCTTCACAAGGCCCAAGGCTAAGGCCCTTACCAGGGTAAGGATGTGGTGTACTTAAATATCACTGACCCATCGTGGTCTTCCAGCCTCAAAGGCTTCCATTCGCTTGACGTTTTCCCACTTTATTGCCAGGCCTGGCTGGTTTGGGAGGACTGTTGCTAGAGCTGTTGCTATGGCACTCCAGGCTGAGGTAGATGATGAATGGAAATCATTCGACCAGAAGCACCGTGCTGTTTTCAAAAAAGGAGCTTTCACGAAGTTTGCAGTTCCTCTTCTGGAACGAATCTGGTCAAAGAGGTTTTGGTAGATATGTTGATGTATGTATAATGTTTGAGACAAACTAGGGACGGGGATTTCTTATTGAATATGATTTTATTTGTTTACTGACCTATAAAGAGTGCAAAATATTAAACATTTAATATTATTTCTATTTTGTTTTTACATTTATTTTAGGATTTAACACTTATGACACATTCAGAACAGTTTTTACCAGAAAAATACACAAAGTTTTTAGAAAAGGAATAAAACTCTGCAAGGCTTGATTTTTCCAGTTTTGTTTTGGTTTATTTTTTAATAAATAAAATAAAATAAAATAAAATAAAATAAAATAAAATAAAATAAA
>CAIGQQ010034734.1:704135-716759 GCA_903798035.1 Danio albolineatus | reverse complement strand
GCCTTGAGCATAAAAACCCAACTGTAATTGCCAATAGTAAAAGATGAAAACAAGGAACTGAATAAAATCATAATTCTCCGAACAATGATCCTTCAAAACCCCCATGAACTTTTACACCGGTTTTGCCTGATGCGCGGCAATATCCCATTTGTTGATGTTTTTTGTAAAGAAAGTCGTACGTGCAGAGATGTCGGCCGTGATTCAATCTCACAGAGTAAACTATAGTCAAACAAGCACTGCTATTGTACGTTTCTCTGAAGTGTATCTCTCACAGGCCAGAAGATAAACTCTGAGGGCTAATCTGCCATCTCTGTAAATACTAGAGATGTTGATCTACCATCAGTTCCCAAGATCTAAATCTCCTCCTTATCTTGTCCTAACCTCAGATTAGCCGCTGGAGTCGTTAACATGTCTACCATCCTCTCTATGAAGAACAACAGGGTCGTACCTGTGCCTTTCCTGCTCTTACGAATATGCTGAAAACACTCTCATTGCCAGAGACTGAGAGTTCCGGAAATTCTGGCCATCACAACAAATTCCTCATAAACCACAAATCACAGACAGATGAACACTCACACACAGCACACGCATAGATGTGGAAGAAACTCTTTTGTTTATATTAAATGGATGCAAAAGTCATTTATAGTGCAACATGAATTTTAAACTCATTATTAAAGGCAGAGTTAAAGGCAAAATGATTTACCTTCCAGTGAAATGTTTCAAATATTTCCCAACTGATTTTCTTTCAGTTTGGCTATTTTTAATCATTTTAAGATCAATATTATTAGCCCCCTAAAAAATAGATATGTTTTGTTTTGTTTTTGATCAGCTGCAAAACAATATTTACTGTCACCATGGATAAGACAAAAGAAAATAGTTATTAAAATTATTATGTTTAAAGAGGCCCTATTATGGGTTTTTGAAAATGAGCTTGCATACAGTGTATAACACAGCTCTAAGTGAAGTGAAAGGTCCAGCTAAGGCTTAAATCTGAAGTGCACAGTGTTTAAAACTATTGATTCATCCTTAAAAGAGTTGACTCATAGTTCCTCAAACGAATCGCTGTGTTTATGAGTCACGAAACATAAGCCCCGCCCATTTGTGTGCGCGTAGACCGGGGAAGATTCGAAACCCCCAACCCCACCCACAAACAACAGCGGCGAGCAAAAGTTGTCAGATTGGGCGGTTTTGAATTTGATTGTGCAGGTAAAAACCTTTTGGATAGGCTTTGGACTAAAATCAGTCAGGTACATTTGGCAACAATGAGAAGAGCACTGTGCTCAGCTGGATATTATTGGGAGTGTGCAGATGAACCAGAAACTGTGAAGAGTCAGTGGTTGAGGTTTATTTTTGCAAAAATGCCTTAGCATTATAGCCCAGCCTTGTGCTGTGTTCACTCTGAGGAGTGCTTCTGAAATCTACATGCTTACAACAGAGGATTTGTCGGCCGTTTGTTAAAGGAAGGATCAGAGACTATTGATATGCAGGGATGGACTAGCCATAGGGAGCACCGGTACATTTCTCGGTGGCCTGACGGTGAATCTGGCCTGCTATCCAACAAGTGTGAGTAAGTGCGAATTAAACGGCTGCCTCGTTGTTTTCTCTTGTAAATGATGTATTTAATTGTGTTTTGTAACTTTTAACCGCTTGTACTGCATTTGGTTAGCCTGTATTCTCATATCGCGTCTAAAAGCACAATGTAAATGCGACGCGTGCCACTTTGTTTACGGATTAAAATGCGTCTGTGAACTCGTGTTCCTCTGCTGTTTGTCATTGCTATGGCTACATCAGCTCTCCTACACACGTGCGGCGGTCCTGTTTCACAATGGTTCAGCCTTTGCCGCTGTGTGCACTAATACTGCATGTGTGTCACTGCTTTTACTTCTGGTTAAGAATAGAGTAATATGCTGGGAGACCGGGGGGTTAGTTTCGGGGGTGAGGTGTCTGAAATACGGGCGACTCCCGGGAAAAACGAGTGTTGGCAGATATGCTCATGCACACACTATGACTACTTCAATATTGATAAGCCATGGAGGGCATTCTCTCACGCTGAATGATGTCGACCAATCGCAACAGACTGGGTCATCGGTCCAATTAGCGCAGTTTAGCATCACGCTAAGCAGGGGTTTTGGAACAAATGAATCGCTGAACAATTCATATAGGAGTTGCTGGAATAATTAGGTAAAAATAAATGCAAATTATAAGACAATGAAAGTGTTTTTTGACCATGCATGCATATTAGCCTGCTGTTGGAGACCCCCAAAACCAAAATATGACCCTTTTTAATGTATGATAGGGGCTCTTTAATAAAACAGCCCTTGGGAAATATTAAGAACTAGTTTTTAATGTTATTAGAGCCACAACAGCTGAAATATTGTGCAGTTCAGTTACCACGGTTTTACTGTAGTAACACCAACACAGACTTTTGTTGAAAATGTGAGATATTCATATCTATTTTTTTTATCATAATAATGTGCTAAATATATAAAATTAGTAAATGTATTTTTCTTTAAAGTCATTGTTTGTTGTTAGTCACAATTAGTCATGCATTCCTATTTGTACTATAAGCCTTTGGGTTTTTGTTTGTCATAACAAACTTCAAAAAAATATTAAGTTAAGACAACCTTTGAGGCTTTGTTTGGTATATGACCATGAATGTTCAAAAGATGAGGCGATTACAACGTTTACATGCGGTGCTGTTTTTGTTTATGAAAATTAATTTGCATCTGCATCCAAACTCGCTCTTCAGCAATTCAACCTAATTGTCGAATGCGCATTTCTGAAAGATAGAATGTGTAAAATCATTAATATTACATGCGCAGGAGCTGGTGCCACCATCTGTAGAACTCTCCAAAGAGTGCAACAAAGCAGAGGCACCTGATCCTGCAGACATTCATGTGTGTTCATATCAGCGAGTGTTGAAAGAGAAGACAATGGTATTTGTCAGTCTACATCCTATTTTCCCCATTTGGTCATTAAGCCACAGACGAGTTCATCTCACGACCTGTGTGTGTGTGTGTGTGTGTGAGGAATTAACACTCGCGCACTGAAAAACACCTCCTGGGTTCCGGAGGATTCCAGTGGTATGGGAAAAACAGGAAAAATCTGCGCTCTCCTTCCTGCCCAATGACCCTGTTTGTATGACACACAGGAGGCAGTTTAGGTGCAGGCAGTAAGTCAGTGGCTCCGTCTTATTGTCTCAGTCATGGTTACATCACTACAGTTCGCCATACGTTTGGGGGGTTTCGCTGTGTGTGGGAGAATAATGTCACTGTTTTCTTTTCAGATTACTGACTATGCATTTTAAAATAAATAAAATAATGAACAGCTCTCTTTGGTGGAAGTTTCCTCTGGAGCCCGGGGGACATTAGAATCTTTTAAATCTGCTTTGTGGTCACCATTTATTACTTTTTAAGGATTAGAGGAGTTTAATAATATTTTATTAAATAACAATTAATAAGGGCGCCATGGTGGCGTACTGAGTAGCATGTTCGCCTCACAGCAAGAAGGTTGCTGGTTCGAGCCCCGGCGGGGTCAGTTGGCATTTCTGTGTGGAGTTTGCATGTTCTCCCCGTGGTTGCGTGAGTTTCCTCCAGGTGCTCCGGTTTCCCCCACAGGTCCAAAGAAATGTGGTATAGGTGAATTGGGTGAGCTAAATTGTCCGTAGTGTATGTGTGTGAATGAGAATGTATGGATGTTCCCAGAGATGGGTTGCAGGTGGAAGGGCATGCGCTGCGTAAAACAAATGCTGGATAAGTTGGCGGATCATTCCGCTGTGGCGACCCCGGATTAATAAAGGGACTAAGCCGACAAGAAAATGAATGAATGAATTAATTAATAATAAACTATCGTTCTATCCATCCATCCATCATTTCCTTTCCTCTGCTTGTATGCAATATCACCTAGATATTTAAAAAAAGGTTAACGGCAAGATTTTTGAAAGTCTTTAATTTTGGGATAATTAACGTGAATTTCGCTTGCATTGTATTTTGTGTCCTTGTATGCTTTATATATCTGCATGTTTTTATATTTATTTTTCTAAATTTTTATACATAGTGTATCAATGTTAATATAATATTTAATAGGAGTACATAAGTTAGTGTATCATACATAATATAGTGTACCAAAAACTAAACAAACAATAATAAATAAATAAATAAATAAATAAATAAATAAATAAATAAATAAATAAATAAAAGATGGTATGGATAGGTTTAAGGGTGGGTTAAGGTGTAAGGAACGAGTCAACAATATAATTAGAAAAATTTATTACAGATGTAATTGCCTGCAAATAATTTGTATAATATAAGTACAATGTAAAACATATGTACACAATACATGCATTGCACCAAATTATTAATTCCAATTAAACTATTAAGGCCACATAAAGCTGTACCCTTTTATGTATTATGATACAGTATTAGTATACTAGCACACAGAAATTACTCATTATTTGAGTGATTATTTAAGTAATTACTCATTACTTAATATAATTAATTACTTAATATATACAGTTGAAGTCAGAATTATTAGCCCCTAAATTATTAGCCCCCGTGTTTACTCCATCCCCCCTCCCCCCCAATTTATGTTTAACGGAGAGAAGATTTTTTCAACACATTTCTAAACATAATAGTTTTAATAACTAATTTCTAATCACTGATTTATTTTATCTTTGCCATGATGACAGTAAATAATATTTTACTAGAAATTTTTAAGACACTTCTTTACAGCTTAAAGTGACATTTAAAGGCTTAAGGTTAATTAGGTTAACAAGGCAGGTTAGGGTAAATATGCAATTATATATATATATATATACTTTATTTCCAAAATTCAATAAAGGGACAAATAGTATTGAGAATATTTTCAGCAATTCTAAATAAAAATATATGATTAAAAGTAGGTCTAGAATAATTTACATTATAATAACCCAGAGACACTAAACATGCTTAAGATTGAATATGTCTATTACACTTAATCTGATTGTAGCTTTAAGGGATCATGCTAAAAAAATGATTTGTCATTTACAGTATAAGCTAAACAAGTGCATCAATCCTGCATGACTACTGCCTGATTTCAACATAACAAAACTAATTGGCTTGCGAAAGGGTAAGTGTGACATTACACTCAACTAGCAGCATAACAGCAGGCATTTTATCAGGCACGCAGAAACCGATCAAGCCTGAAGAGCATCAGGAAGTGAATCTCAGTCCACCTGTTTTAAGAGGAAGTCAACAAAGCCACATACAAGCTAACTGACGTCAATTACTACCCACCGCACCTGACAGGAACTTCTGCTGACTGCGTTTCTCATGCTCTTGATTTTAGTATAATGCCACTTGTCACTTCTCTTCCACGTTGTGCATAGCTTTGTTGCAGGCTGTAATGCAGTTCGGCCTGTTGAATCACATCTCACTGCATCTGATCAGTGCTGCTCCTGTCCACTTTATATTACTTTATTCCCCCTGACACAAGAACATTTACTATACACACACCAACAATGTTCAGTGTCTCTTCTCTTGCACTCTATTTGATTTTTCCATCTTCCCTAGAAACATATTGATTGGACAGTGAGTGCAGCATCCTAATTACAGCCCCCAAACCACACTGTACAAATCAAACACCAGTAATCTATGGCCTTCGACAGTTCCCATTGATTTCCAAGCCTAACTGACACGTTTTGACACAATTGAGCATTGAAACTTAACATCCATGATATAACAATGCCAGCTGCTTCATTAAATATTATTTGTTTTGTGTACAGTATTGTTAGCCTAAAGTACAGTATACTTTCATTTTTATAAGGGTACAGTACATGTAAATTTTGCTTCTAACTTTTTATAGGACAATGTACATGTACATTTTTGCAATTATGCATAGTGCACAAACTGCTCAATGTTTCACTCTGACAAGTGAATGCAATTGAAAGATGAAAGAAAAAATATCAATAAACAATACAATAAATATTGACTGTTCATGTTCATTTTTTTATGCAATAAGTAGTCATTTTGGTTTATGTTTATGATTATGAAAAAAATGTTTCGATGATTGCTGGAAGAATAGTGAGTTTATTTTGTTGATTCATTAATTGTTCATCTGATAAATGATTTGATCCACTGAGCACAGCTGTAGTTTACTAAAAATAAACAACATTATAATTCAGACAACTCTTAATATCCTAGTTTTACTGCACACATAACATTTCTGAACATATTTTCTGAAGATGTGTCCAAATGTCCAAATTAAATCTTGTTAAAACTGCTGATAAAATACTGACAGTCATGGCCTGGCCTACACAGTGACCAAACCTGAATATTCAGGCCGATCTCACAAGGATTGTACTGTAACTATCTTACTTAATTTATCAGAAAAATTGCTAATTTGTACAAATTCATACAAGTTCAGTTATATGAAAGTGTACGATTTTCAAAAGGAGAAATGTCATCACACACCCCAGCCCTAACGCCCCATTCACACGAGGCTTCAGCGTCAACGCTTGACAGAGGGCGTGTCTGAAGTTGGGGCTGACGCGATCGTCATAGCAGCGTCAGCCAATGAAATTAATCAACAATCGGCTACTGTCTGGTCTGGTGTATTTGCATACAGCAATCTGATTGGCTGACGCTTCCGTTGGCGCTTGAAAAGTTGAGAAAATCCCAACTCCTGCAGCGAGCAACGCCTCTGAAGCGGCGCCGACGGTTCCAGAATGCAGTTCGGCAACGCCTGACGTCACCCATTCAAAGTGAATGGGAAGCGTTGACGTTGACGCCTCGTGTAAATGGGGCGTAACCCTACCCCTCATATTAAAATGAACGAATGAGACTGTACAAATAAATACCAAACAGCCAATAAATTAAAAAGATTTGAAACTTTATAGGAGGCAGTATGGGATTACCAGGACAGTTTTTTTTTTAAATCCCTCCGTCCCCTTCTAGTTGCTATGCCCCTGCTTTTACCACAATAAGCTTCTAATTTACCACTTATTAATAGCTATTAAGGTAGTAGTTCATGTTTAGTATGAGGTAGTATTAGGAATAAGCTCATGCTCATGAATGTGTTTTTATAAACAGCCAATATCTTAATAATAGGCAGTTAATAAGCCACTAGTTAATAACGAGAATTGGTACCTAAACTAAAATTTTACTGATGTGCTTATTGCCAAATCCATTTTCAATTTCATTTCCAAATTCATTTTCCTTCAGCTTAGTCTCTAATTCAGGTCACCACAGCGGAATGAACCAGCAACTAATCCGGCATATGTTTTACACAGTGGATGCCTCTCCAGCCGCAACCAGCCGCAACACCTAAACAATCTCACATTCACACACACACTTATACACTACAACAATTTAGTTCATCCAATTCACTTGTTTTTGGACTGTTGGAGCATGCAGACACGGGGAGAACATGCAAACTCCACACAGAATTGCCAACTGGTCCAGCCGGGACTCGAACCAGCAACTTTATTGCTGTGAGGTAACTGTGCTAACCACTGAGCCACCGTGCCACCCAAAGCAGATCAACACATTATTTTGTTCTGAATATTATGCGTTTTCTTTTTAGCGAACATATATTGTCTTGATGAAGAGACCAAATCCGAACTATGAATTGTCATTAAAACACTGGTCTTTTTTCACACAGCACTGTTCAATGAAAAACAGTGTACTACAAAAATTGCTAAATTTTAAGAAAATAAAGTTTACTGTGAGATTTACAAGACATTTAACTGTTTTGAGTTGATATGCATGGTCATACTTTATAGATACTGTCAACTACATGAATTTCTTGTGCTTCATTAAACAAAAAATCGGCTAAAGATGCCTTTTTATCAAGCCTTTCTTCAAGCCCTCGATTAAACGTGAACAATCTCTCTCTTCTTATCCTTCAGAAATGACCTCACTCTGCCAAGGTTTTCTTGACCTTTCTAGGAAAACAGTCTGGGCTGTATAATGCAGGCTCCAGCGGATGGCCTTGCTCTGTTTAGTTAGCATAGATTACAGTTTTTCTGAAATCTCTGTCTGGCGTGTATGCTGATATCACACTGAGAGCCATCCTCAAGGACGGAGAGCGAACTATGAGGAATTTTCCCACCCGTTACACAAAGCCTTCAGCTGAAGCGAGCCGGTTGTTCCTTGTGCTAGTGTGTTTGGCAGGTGCGCATTCATGTGAGAGACAAACACATAGCAGCCACGGCCTTTTCCTATGGCTTAACACATCATTCTCTGCAACTAGACAAAACAGCCATTAATATGGGTACCGTACTTGAATGAGCGAGTACGCGAGTCTACTAAACATTTCAACACTAAGGGGGCAATCAGAAGTAGCTGCGGTGGAGATGAGTGATGATGAGGGATTCGAGAGGGCAGTGATGTGGGCAGTCACGTAGCATTGCAAAAGGTCTTTCTATCATTAAAAATACACCGACACACCACAAGACACGTGTTTAACTCGCATACACGCACACACGCTCAACTGACGTCAAACTGATGTCTGCTGTTTGTTCAAACTACTTTAAATTGAGGTGAAACAACAGCATTCTTGAGTTTTTTGAGGGGACAACTTAATTGTTTCATGTTTAGTCCACCTAAATTTTTAAAAAGTAATGTTAACTTAATTCCTTCATGTTACATCAACACAAATCAATGGTTTTTTTTACAGTGCACACAAACATACACACACACATTCATATTTTGTAAGATGGAGTTAGTCTGAAAGCTTGGAAACATTTTATTTTGATGGTGGCTTTTAGATATTCTGTTGACTTTTTTATAGATATAAATACATGTCAACTAGCAGTTGTTTAGAGTTTTTGTAGTCCATCTAGTGGATGGGTTAATACCTCCTTAGACTAAGGATAAATCACCCCAAAAAAAAAATTGTCACCATTCACTTACCCTTCACTAGTTCAAAACTCGTTTGAGTCTCTAAATTCTGTTAAACATAAAAGAAGATATTTTGAAATAAATACTGTTGGAAATCGGTAACCACTGACTTTCATACAATTTGTTTTCCTACAATGAATGTCAATAGTTACCGGCTAACAACACTGTCCAGAATATCTTCTTTTGTGCTTAGCAGAAAGAATAAAGTCATAAAAGTTTGATGGTGAGTAATTTTTGTTTATTTTTGGAGTAACTATTAGGCATATCTATTGACAATATGTATCTTTGCAGGCATAGTAAGTCTACTAATTCTTGTCTAACATTTTACTGAGAATTATTTGACATGTAAAGTTACTTAAAAAAACAATTCTGAAAGTAATTCAGTCAATATGTTGCCTTGTAGTAAATAACTTTGATATAAAAATGCAGTTGTGGTGTATAGACTTTTCTGATCTCATAGAATTAAAAGAAATATTAAGATTTAAAGAGGACCTATTACCTATAGCCTTATCACAACCTCCAAAATACGTCTCTGATGTCCATAGATTGTGTATGTGGTGTTTCAGCTCAAAATACCACACAAATAACTTTTATAAATATTAAAAACTGCTTCTTTTAGGTTTGGATCCAAATTGTGCTATTTTGGTGACCGTTGCTTTAAATTTAAATGAGATTGAGCTCTTTTCAAAAGAGGGCGGAGCTACAAATGCCTGTGTGCCAGCATAATGGCAGATTAAAACCATGACTAAAGTTATCTCTGTGAAAATACCACTGAGCCAAAAGAAGTGGCTCAGAAGAAGGCAGCTCTTGGAGACTACAGTGTTCATTTGTGCATCCTAAAACTCTTGCTGACATTATCTGCAGCAGACCAAAACTTGAATGGTGGATGGCTGCTTTTTGCCACTAATAAGAGATTGTCACTGATGGGCAGCACTTTCCCCCTCTGATGACATGTACAAAGGGAGAACGTCAATCAAAGTGTTTCTGCAGACTGTTGTTATGAAGTGTGATTATGAAAAATAGAATTAATGAATTTTTGCATAATAAGAGTCCTTTAATATTTTACTGTTATTGTAATCATCCATGGTGTGAAAAAAAGGGATTTAAGATCTCTAATATTTAACATTCTGCACTCATTTTAGATTTACACTTACCTGTATTAAACGTGAAAATGCACAATTGAGAATCAGCAATTAATAAAAGAAGCAAAAACATCTAAACAAACCTTTCTGTTTGGACTTAGTTAGGAAGGCATATTATAATAGGTCAGCAAAAATATATAAAAAGCATTAAATGAAGGGTTATTTTCAAATCCTGTAAACATCTAGAATTCCTAATGTTGACTGGACTAATAAACATGCGAACCTAATGTTGACTGGACAAATTCAGCCAGTCGTTTAAAAGTTGGTGTCCAGTTTGGGAAAATTTTAAACCAAAACCCATGCAAATAATATTCTAATGGGAGAAACAGAGTCAGAAAGTCAGAGGAACCAGTTATTAAATTTAATTAATTAAAATGCTTTTTTCTTTTTTTAAACACAGTGCACATGTATGCATATGTGACTATCTAGGACTTACCAGGCAGGCACACTCTGGTGATGGAGGGCTGGTTGGACACAGGGGACCTCCTGTAAGGGGAAAAGTTGAAAGACTACTGAAAAATGCTGATAAATGCAAACACACTGTTATGACATATACAGTAAGATGAAATTCCCTGCTATTCAAGCACTTCTGTGTGTGTATTATGGACATTCTTATGTAATTTAATTACTTTGTTTATAATAGTATAGGATGCATCAGGGCAAAGCAAACAACATCATAATTATAAATTTATATTAAAAAGCGCAGCACTGTCGGTTAGCACTGTTGCCTCACAGCAAGAAGTTTACTGGTTCAAGTCTTGGCTGGGTCAGTTGGCATTTAGAGTTAGCATGTTCTCCCCATGTTGGCGTGAGTTTCCTCTAGGTGCTCAGGTGTCCCCCACAAGTCAAAACGCATGCGCTATAGGTGAATTGAATGAACTAAATTGGCCATGGTGTATGAGTGTGAATGAGTGTGTATGCGTGTTTCCCAATACTAAACATTTGCTGGAATAGTTGGCGGTCTATTCCACTGTGATGACCTCTGAAGTAGAGACTAAGCCGATGCAAAATGAATGAATATTTTAATATTTTAAACTATTTTAATATTATTTTAACAATTTAAAATATATATATTTTTTTATTTTAAAAAAGGAAAAAAGTTTGTTAGATGTTTTTTTTTTTACAGTGCACAGACACACACACACACATTCACATTTTTTAAGATGGAGTTAGTCTGAAAGCTTGGAAACAATTTATTTTGATGGTCGTTTTTAGATATTCTGTTGACCCTGTTGTAGATTTAAATGTCAACTAGCAGTTGTTTAGAGTATTTGTAGACCATCTAGTGGATGGGTTAATACTTCCTTAGACTAAGGTACCTCCTTTGATAAAGTTATCAAAGGGTGTTCACAGTTTTTTAGGCTTCGAGTTATCAAAGGGTATTGACTGTTTTTCAGGCTTCGCTCTGTTTTAGTGATTGTTGCTTTAAATTTAAATGAGATTGTGCTCTTTTCAAAATAGGACAACGCTGCAAACACCTGCGTGTCAGCATAATGGCAGAATCAAAACCAAAGTTATCTCTGAGAAAATGTAAAAAGAAGTGTCTCACAAAAAGTCAGCCTATGGAGATACTGTGTTCATTTGAGCATCCTAAAAACTCCATTTATGATTTGTGCAATTTGTGCATCCTAAAAGAGGGCTGGTTAGACACAGGGGACCTCCTGCTAAGGTTGAAAGACTACTGAAATATTGCTGATCAATGCAAACACACTGTTATGACATAAGCCAAAATTCCCTGCCATTCAAGCAGTTCTGTGTGTGCATTATAAACATTCTTATGTAATTTAATTACTTCATTTATAATAGTGTTGGATGCATCGGGGCAAAGCAAACAACATATTAATTAAAATATATATTTAAAAAAAGGAAAGAAGCTCTGGCTCTTTTGCAGAGCCATTGCAGGGTGTCTACTGTTTATTTTACGCACATACTTCCACAGAATTTCCTTTCAAGTTCTCCTGAACTGCGCTGCCCTTGGACAGACAAGCGAAGTGCTTAACAAAAGCCTCTAACAGTGCGATATAATTGCCCTGACGCAGATCCTTGGTTATTTGGAAGAGGGAAATAATTCTTCCTTTAATAACAGCGAATAAACACCCCAGCCCCCACCCCCTCCCTTTTCCCTCCATTTACCCTCATTGCTCAGGCGGAAAAACAGAATTTAGGGGCATCTGGAAAATCCTCACCGTAAGCAAGTGATTTTTGGCTGCGATTTGAAATCTTGAAAAACTGGTGACATGTTAAGTGGAAAACGGCTCTGGTAAAATGTCAGTGAACATGGGTGGCCGAGTCATTTTAACAAATGTAAAGACTGCCCTCTTGTGGTTGGTCTTACAAACAACACAGTGATTAAAAATTATGTATAAATTAAATTATATATTTATTCAAGCAATTCTAACACATTTCTGTTCACTTTAATATTTTATTTGATGTAAATCACATGTACTACTTTTACTATTCTAATTGTTAAACCTTAAGAAACATCATAATAAAAATCTATGTACAGATATAAAAAAATAAAGAGAGCACTTGAAAATATTCATTTGATTCTGTAAAGGTTTGATAAAAAGTAAACTAACTAAAACTAACTAAAACTATATATA